>JAODUI010000030.1:755998-787253 GCA_027563995.1 Papilio gigon | reverse complement strand
CGAGTTGGTTGGAGACGTTTGTTGTCGGAGGCCAAGACACGCTTCGGGTCGCTGCGCCACTCTAGTTAGTTAGTTATTTAAAAAAAAAAACTAGTTAGTGCCGACTATAAGAAAATTGCCAAACCGAATGAGAATCGAGTCCAATAAAAACTTTTCTACGACTTTAATGAAGTTAGTTTCCATAGTTTCAGTACGATACCGGGTGAACTTATATGAAATGTAATATCTTATTACCAAAAAGTTATAGAATACCATTAACATGAGAAAGATATACTAAGATATGCTCTCTATAGCCACATACTATGTATTGAGAAAATGTATACGTGTTTTTATATTTTCAAAGTCATTTGAGCTCCGCGCAAGTCCTACCCTCGTATCAACGCACTGCTTTAATACTTAATTCATTTTAGTTATTTTAATATCTTACAAAAAAAAAAGCAAAACGTCATTGGTACATGTGATACAAGCCCATTTAAACCGTGCCAAGGCTTGTAGCAATGCTCAACGACTCTTTTAATAAAGAACTTCCCATTTTCATTTGCTCCACTTTCATATATTGTACATTTTAAGTAACGCAGGTAGGACTTTGATTTAAATGCTACGGTCTCATTTTTCATACATTAACCGAATGAGTCGTACATATACAATGTTTTTCTTTTAAAAATTAAAATTGAAACAAAGATCTTGAGCCAATACGCATGTTTAAAATAGTAATAAATTATGTATACACCTATTTAAATGTAGTTTGTGTTGTAAAATTTATTTAATGTTTTTTTGTTTAATTTTATGTAATGATATGGACTTTTATTTTACAAAAATTATCCATTAAACAATAAGAACTAAATGAGGCGGTATCAAAATTCGAAACGAGCAAGCGCTTGCCTTCCTGGGCACTTTGAGATGTCTTAGATCTAAACTTTCTCTTTAACTGTCTGCTCTGGAAAACATTTATCCGCTCTATTTGAAGGAAAAACATTTTGTAACAGTGAGAAGCAACGGTATCGCTAGACGCTAACTGGTAAGGTTTTAAATTCTTGCTAGTCAAGTCAACGTCCAGACACATCTCAATGTAGGTTATAAATACAAGCAAAATACGGTTTTTCTGTAATCGTAAAACATAATTTATAGAAATCATCAAAACGGGATTGAATACTGATGTCCTGTAGGGTCTAAAATAACATTGTTCGTTACTTCGAATTAAGATTGTTTGCGTATTTTCGGAGAGACAGACCAGCGGTCGATAGGATTTTAATGGATAGAGGGCTTGCTTTCCGGGAAATCCAGATAATACTGAGATTTAGTGTCAAAGCTGGACACACTACACCCAAAAGACTGTTGTAGACGCTGTAGTTTTTGTTGTAAGAAATTCATCAGTTGAAACTACGTCTAACATTTTTATTAATTGATTACTCAAGTATTTTAAAAATCTAAAATAGGTATATTTTTTATTTACCGAATTTCATTTGAATAATTCTGCAATTAATTTATAAAAGGTTATCATGCTCATCATCAGCCTTTGTCTGCCGTTGCAAGACATTGGCCTTATAAAAGGTCGTTAAAAGATAAGACATTCAAATGTTTCTTTTTCCGATGTACTAGTTACAAATGTCACGAACATTGAAGCATGCTAGTAAATAGATATAAGATGAAAGTCATAAATGAAACAAATAAAATGTGTAATAAATTACTGTCGCAAAAGCAATGTCAAAAATTGCAAGAACCTCGCGAGTCCTTGCCAAATTACTATCGGAGCGAAGTTTTATGCTCTCCACCAGTATGTTTAACCACGTCGGACATTAAGCGAAAACTAGAAATGAATTTAAAAGATGAATAACTACCGCCGCGAACCTTATTCTATTAAAGTCTGAATGCATTCTGCCGTATGCTTCTTTGCATAATGCATGAATATGTTAGGTTGCATAGTTTTCGATAACAATAAAACTTAAGTCGTATCTTTTATCTTTTACTTCTAATAATAAGTTTTAACTATAAAACGCCAATAGCCATTAGGTTGTGCAGATTTTCGATCACGTGGTCGTGAGTTCGAATCCCGCCATTTGACTATTGTTGTGAACCATAGCCTAGCACAAGTCGAAAGTTTAGTTGGAGGGTACAAAAAAATTTTAGCAAGTTAACTCCATCCATAAACACCATTATTTCAATTAATGTAAATATTAGTATTTTTTTATTTTCGCAGTTTTTCTTTAATTAACTAATATTTCTTTTACCACTCCAGCTAAGCTATAGTCTTGTGTTAGGATATAGTATACGACAATAGTCGAATGGCGGGATTCGAACTCTCGAACACCTTATCGAAAATCCGTACCCTAATTAGGCAATTGGCGTTTTATATATGTATTATTATAATCTTTCACAATTCAACGTTAACTTGTGCTGAAAAGAAAAATTAACGATGATTCATTTTTACATTACCATTACAAACTTTTCAATCCCCCTGCGTTCGGTTCACGGCGGGACAGATGAAATTTTAAGTGTCACGTACGCTGTCGATATTTATCTACGTTTTTGCATAAACGGATTTTTTTTTTATGAATATTCACAATAATTTTTCTATCATAAAAATATGCGAACCTAAAACGAAAATTGAAAATATATTGGGATCCAAAACCAATAAAACGTTACTATATTTTTTTGTAGTAAATACGAGTTGACATAAACTATACTCCTTATAAAACGGTTTAACTCACGTGTAAATCTGTAATGAATTCCATAAGCCGTCTCGAAATTTACATCAGTATATTGGGATTATTGTAAGAAGCATGTTGAATGATAGTGTTGTAAAACATAGATAAAATCTTATTTTCATTTATTTATCTTACTTATTAAGGTACACCGTTAATACAATTATGTACTAGTTGCAATAACATTATAAAAAAAAACAAAAGACTGATAATTTGACCAATCACAAATACAGTTTGAATCAATACCAATAGTGGTAGTGATCAAGTTAAGCTGTCTATTCTATTGTTAGAAATCAATCTTATCTTATATTAACAGTAAATAATCACTAATCCAAAATAAACAATTGCCTAATAATATAGAATCCAATTACACCATCTTACAAATGCCACCGGTCCCTGACAATACGTTTTCATTAGAGCTTCACCGAATTTACTTAGTTTCTATTAACTAATAAATCAAGAACACTCCGAGCTCAACCAATCTTCATTACGGTCTATTGGATCATTGGATATTAAAAAAATCTTCCAAATTGGTACTCTTTTAAAACCCAAATTATAAAGTTTACTTCCTTCATTTATATTGAAAACAAA
Organism: Papilio gigon; assembly: GCA_027563995.1. NCBI lineage: Eukaryota > Metazoa > Arthropoda > Insecta > Lepidoptera > Papilionidae > Papilio > Papilio gigon. Next base: position 783,960 of record JAODUI010000030.1, on the reverse strand, counting down.
TGACTAATCTAAGGGAAAAAGAAATGAAATAAATAAGAGGTTAACGTCGACAAGAAAGCAAGTTTTACTTAAAAAGTGATACATGTAATAAGGCGTAGGAAATTGCTGGAGTGGAGGCCACGATTCCTCAACCGTGGCCTCCACTGTGGTCCTCACCAGGAGTATCGGTCGTCCTCACTCCCTCTTGGACCGAGGACTTGGTGCGGACGGCACGAAGTCGTTGGATGCGGAAAGCAAACCGCAAACTGTGAAAGGCATATGAAAGAAAACAGTGAGCAGACAAGGGCTGATTATGATGATGATGATACATGCAATATGATATGTTTTAACTGTTTTATGCAAGTTCGAAAAAAATGTTGTAACTGAGCTCAGCGATTTAATTTACTTTAAGTTCGGTAAAAGCAAAGTTAATCTACGATATGTTTCTAAGCTTGTGAAATTTCTTTAAAATTTTAAGTATTAAAACTGGTAAATATTTTTAAATGTTAATAACTTGACACACATAAAACTTTGTTCTTATAAATAACAATAACAAACTGCATATGACGAAAAATGTCGGATACGTTATTGGTCGGTATGTGACATGACTATGTAAAAACATATACGTTTTATATAAGTGGGTAAGTAGAGAGCGTGTTATCAAACATCAAAGAACCCATTTATCTAATTACTCCGCTTTTAACGTGAGATAAAGCTTAATGTATCATGGAACGAATTCGTCTCTTTTGCTTTTAAAACAAGACTATGCGAATTTGTTTTTACTGAACAAGTTACGATGAACTCAAATATCTTGTATACATGAAAATTATACTAAGACAATAAAAGATTAACGTCTTAATGACTAGACTTTGAGACAGTTGATACGTAATCCTTTGCCTCGGTAAAATCTGTATTCTTTTATAGTTCAATGAAAAATAAGACTTAATAAGTTTGAAGCGCCAATAGCCTAATGGTTGAAGGTACAGGTTTCCGATCACGTGGTCGTGAGTTCAAATCCTACTATAAAACTATTGTCGTGGATCATATCCTATCACAATCCTAGAGCTTAGTTAGAGTGATAAAATATTAGTAAATTAAGAAAAATCTTCTAATATTTTATAATTAAAAAAGTTAACAAAACTGTTACCTATATATGTGAATTTTCAATATAGCTGTTTTTGCAATAAACGTAATAAAACTTGGACCAAGTTACTTACGTGATTGCAAACGAGGTATTACTCACATGAAGAGTTACGTTCTTCGTTTGTTTATTTAAGTGAAGTATGAAGCATTTCACATGGAATATTTAAGTCACGATACAGAAGTTCCTTTGTGCGACGAGTAAAATTTGATTAGATGAGTATTCACTCAAGTAAGAATTTTGCTAAAATTCTATTCAAACCGTTCGCTTACTCGGAAATTTGTGTTCAGTACACCTTCGTGAACTTACCGTTATATCGTTTAACAATGTTTTATATTCCGTGTCTATCGTCAGTTCATTTCAACGATAATAAAAAAAAAACATTTAAAATCGTATTAATATAGTTTACAATTAAAAGAAAGTTTCAACTGTCAATGAAAAAAAACTCGAAGCATCCAATAAAATTGGAGGAACAAATCATTACATTACTTGCTGGATAACTATAAATTTCAAATTAATCGTTCACTTGACTCGTGGCTGAGGCGACGCCATTCAAAATAACAAAGTTTATAAATGGAAAACTTGCCAAGTTGCGCTTGAAACACCACTGGAAACTTGTATTTTAAAAATAGTTTCGTCGCAATTTTCTTCGACCTACATTTATAATATGAGAGCGTTTTAGAATTTTTATTTCTGTCATCGTTGCGTAAAATTTATTTTACCTATATTTCACATCGGAATTTTTCACTTTATGAAATAGTGTAACGTTTTTTGGTTTAATGACTTTTTTTTAATCTATAAAGCGATTTGTAAATACAAAGGTAAGTAGGTACGTATTAGAAACAGGACAGTAAATCGTTATTCGAATTTTCTATACCTTTAAAAGAACTGAATTTATTACTTTCACATGAAACTTCAACCGATCATTAAGCAAGAGACATGATATCTTTAGCAAATCGTAGCGACCAAAAAAGACCTTAACCATCAACACAATAGATCCCTTATGCTGTCTGTCCTGCGACGTCTCTTGTCAGCAGGTCCTCTGAACTTGCCGTAGCCGATCGTAATCGGTTTCATAATTTTTTGTTCACTATTAAAAGTTGAATTTCTTCACCATTCTTTCCTTCATCTTACTCGTTAAAGAATTTCGTATGAGAACTGCGAACGTATAAAATTATGTAACGATATTTGCAAACTTTTACCACAATAGCTCTCAAGGGTGTACTTTCCAGATTGCTCGGTGTATTTTTAAGTCAAAGTTTATTATGCCTTTTCTCACTTAGGAAGGTTAGGAAACAGTTGAATAAGAAAACTGAAAGCGCATTAATAAGTTGATATGGTGATGTATTACTTGAATTCTTCAACCGCATTCTGTCAGGATTAACAATAATATGACGCAACCATTTTTAAGTAATGTGCTGATACCAAAATATAGTAATACTAATGGAATTTATTAAAATTTTCACCTTTGTCTTATACCGGGAGTGTAACTCAATGGTAGTGTGTCTGCTTCATCCTTAGGTCAAGTCCCAGCACCTCCAATCAAGTTAAAATGTTTTACAAATCTATCAAAAATTAACGGTATGTTGAAAGTAATTAAAAACAAGACCATTTTTTAAACATCCGTGCTGTCACCTACAACGAAAAGTTAAATCATTCCAAATTTATTGGACAGAGTTTTCACAAAGCTTCGAGGTAGTGGCTCCGAGTTTTTCGCTGACCCGCCAATTTTAATTACATTTATTATGGAGGTTCTGATGAAATTATTACGAACAACAGGGCCGGACCGCTGCCTTAAATGTTTATGTACGTACCTATATACGTGTCATGGATAAATATGTATAGTTAATAGTTTGGCTTAATGCTTAAGGTAAGTTTTTGCAATAAGTGAAGGGTGAGCGGCGGGATCATCGGGTTAGTCATCGACGATATTGCTTGTTATTTTAGTTTATACGAAAAGTCTATACACATTTGTTTCAATAATTTCAAGTTATATATTGAGATACACCAGACTGCTCTTGTTAAAAACTAAAATACAAAATTATCAAACGGCTTCAGGGAAATGCTGCATTAGAATTTTTGACCTACATTACTAGCGCAAGGTCATATAAAATACATTTGATATTCACGTTGATGCGTCATGGAACTTTACCTCAATTTCATTTCTTACTGATATCATAGATGCCAAAGTTTCGATGGATGGATAGATGGATGTTTGTTAACGGATAAATCCAAGACGACTCAAATCTGTACAATTTAATATAGACATAGATACAAATGTTTAGGTGGTTGTTTAATGTTACATGTTTCCAGAATTCTATAATAAATAATCTGGTAGTTACTTTTTCAGCCCGCGCGGACGGAGCCTCGAGACGATAGCTGGTAAATATATAAATGTATGAAGAAAAGAGTTTTGTTTTATTAGTAAAAAGATATTACTTCATTTTATTTTTAATTTTGAATATAATTTCTTTTGTTTCTCTTTTTATGTCAGATTGGCGGATTTTTTTTTGTTGATTACATAGCGAAGATAATTTTATTTTTTTTATATGCAAGAACTTTTTACATTGTTATTGTTATACACAGAACAAACAAAAAAATCGATATGCAATTCTAAATATCTAAACATTTTATAATTGAGTGGTATATATATTTGTGTTCTTTCTTATGTCAGTATTGTAACAATAAACATCGATTTTCATATGAATAAACCCTTTTATAAACGTAAAAGAAACTTGTGTAAATATTTCATATTGGTCTATGGAAATATCTATCTCACCGTTTCCGGTCTAATAACTTTCTTGGGCTTTATACAACTTGTGTATTTATCTAGGCATCTGTTACTTACCATACTTTTTTTGAATATACAAATATTAACACAGATATTCGGACAGTATCTACGACAACGAGAAAACCTTTATATGAAATACTTAAGATATACAAAGCTTGTTTCACTCTGGCAAGAATTTGAATCAAGACTAATGGATTGTAATGTTGGAAATTCAATCAAAACTTTGTGTATTTTATTTCTAACCAGTAACCCAATAATTGAAGAATAGACTTGGCTAACCTCGTTAAACTATATTCAAATTTGTCATTAATAAAGACTATTGTTGAACTTTTATAACACAGGTCAAATACTTGCAATGCGTCAAACTGATTGCAATAACAACAAAATAATACAGCCACCTCAGCTTTGGTTACATCTACAAATTTAGTATTATTTATATTAAAAAATATCTAAAATGAAATGGTCCTTGTAACGTAATGGTCGTGTAATTAGCAAGATGTCCGGACATCTTGAAAGTTAAAACGGGATAAGGGCTCAACTCGCGCCATTTAATGTAAGATACGTCCTGCGACTACACTAATTTTACAACATATCACATGTCGTAAATAAACCTAAATTACCTCTATTTAGCACAATACGACCAGGAAATCGTTGAAAACTTTTGGTGATTATAGCGCCCTTTAACGATATTTAAAGCCTAATTAAATTGGAGACAGACCAAAGAACAAGAGATTCGTACCTGCTCTATTTATTAATATTTATTTAATATAAGAAAATAACATTTCATCATAATAACATTGTATTTGCAGAAAACAGTATTATGTCACGTACAATAATTATTGTATTACAGAATATTTCGTTTTTGGCAATGATTCAAACTACTGGCCGCTACACATTGGGAACGTTACTGATAGGCTCACACACAGCAAATACGATTCGACTGTTCCCTGGTAAATAGCCAAATGTCCAACTTGTTACACAATATCATGGAGAGACTAACTCGCGTTTACCAGAAACAATCCGATGTATTATGTTTTGATATTAAAAAAAAACACTATGCCTCCTTCGGCGTTTATTCGGTAAATTATTAATTTGTCTATGTTCATAGACATTTTCTATGTTGCGACTGGTATTATTAATAATGAATAGTCATTGTACTGATAATAATAATTTTTGTATAAGTCCTTTCTAATAACTTGTTCAACCTCTACACCGAAGTTGAAATTCTTGTTTATTTATCTCGTTTATTTTATTATAAATTCTAGTCGAAGTATTTTTAGGTAAGTTTCGGCTTTAGAATTCTCACCTGAAAAACGGTTGCTGGCTACGGAACTAAATTTTGAACGTTGACTTAAAACGTTTCGTTGCAATTTGTTAAAATAAAACCTTGTTTATTTTACTAACGTTGGAATAAATTTTCGAATGCTACTGGCAAATTTACATCATGGGTTTGTAAATTTATTTATTCCTCTGAAACTCAACATACTTTTTTCTAGGAGAAGAGATATCAACAAATATGCTTTTCATCTGTCACATTCAGTATAATAAAGTAAAATAATTAAAAAAATGTCATAACCGAAGCACCAGGGGTGACGTATTGTGGTAACACACATATAAAAAAAACATACAGACGAATTGAGAACTTCCTCCCTTTTGAATTCGGTTTAAGAAGAAAAAGCCTCATTCTTAGAATAGCACCTTTATCGCAATGACATCCCAGTCGAAATTATTTTTAATAAAATTATTTGATTTATAAATCTTGACCGTTTTACGTACATATGATCGTTATCTTTAACCGCTCCTTTTTTAATCATGAACGCACGATGAATTTTTTTCTATGGAGTAGGTATGAAATATACATATTTAAAATACCATTTCCTTCCAACTCTTCACGACATATCTCTTTTAGGGTGCCCGTTTCGTAAATTATTTATAAACGGCTTAAGCTTCAGTACATTCTTAATACACGTGCTTTTACACGGCACAGTATTTTCTCCGCAGAGTAATATTTTTTCTTTGTGCATATGAAGGTAGCGGAGGTACTTAGAGTCGTTAAATGGCCACCTAGGGATTACCACTAAGGGACTCTTCCTTAGTAAGAATACTCTAATTTGAATGTTTTATGTATATAAGGGTAACACTAAGGGATAGCTTAGGTGATCATTAAATGACTGTGTAGGACTCTGAGTTAGTTAAGGTTGAAAATAAATCAAGTAGACCAAATAGGTAGGTATATGGGGGCATTAAGTATACATAAACAGCCTCCACGACCTTGCATACAAAATGAAGCAGGCCTTCCGTAACACGGTACGACACACTTTGTTGGTGCGCTCAGTGAAACCACATTTCGGCTGTATCTAAAACTTGCCCCTATTGTTTTCTACAGACATGTTTGAGGTGGGGCGAACGCTTTTGTTAAGCCTCTTAAACATGCTGTATTAATACACCATGATTTAATTTTAATCGTGGTGTTGATAATTCATTTTTTTTTAATGAATACTTTTTGTAACACTCACGTGCGTAATTTAGTGAAAGCCGGTTATGTTTGCAAAATTAGTTTCATTGCAGTAACAGTACCAATATCGCCAGTGGAAAACCACGGTTATGTATACCTTTGCTATCGTGCTGCAAATAAATTATTTTAACAATTTATTTACGGAATATATTTACAAATTATTTCCTTGATGGTATTTATAATTCGCACATATTAATTTGATAAAATGAATATCAGTTAACTATTTATTGCTATGATATGTTATTTGAGCCATGTTTAATATCTGGTGATAGTTGACCTAAAATAAAACCGAACGTTAAAAAAAAACACTTTTATAACGTTTTTGAAAAAATAACTATAAGTTTACTAACGAAGGAGAGATTTCGTTCGAACGTTTAAATAAAAAAAACTGTGTTTTAATAAAAAAAATTACGTAATATATTTTTAGTCATCGATTTTATTGCACTAAGTTAACAAAGTATAATTAAGTAATAATTAATGAACATTTAAATCTTCTTAAGGTATAATTTGTTACTAACTCAAGAAAACTCCTTGGATTCCGTTTAAGTTTGTAAATTTATTTACATAATTCGTAGTACCTTCCCTTGCCAACTTTACTGTAACTGGTAGAGATATTGTTGCTTTAAAGTTTATGTTAATATGTAATCTACGCATACAACTTTACATGTTACGTAAATATACTAACGTGTACGTGTTACATAAGTTTGTTCCCTGTATCAAACTGCGTGATATTATTGGTATATAACCCTCAATAAGTCTTTATATCAAATTTCATCTCGATTCGTTTAGTCATTTTGAAGTTATGTAAGAACAAACATCCATACATCCAAATTTTTGTATTTATCAATCAGTATCTGACCCATCTTCGATAAATGGAGAGATAATTTTCAAGAAGAACATTAGTATGATGGTTAACTACAATGTAGTGAATTCAAAATAAGAATAACACTAATAAGAGAGTAACGTCAATACGACATAGGGTCCTTGAAGAAGCGAGCGTACCTCTCTCTAAGGCCGGCAACGCATCTGTGGTTCCTCTGGCATTGCAGGTGTCCAGAGCATCGATGATCGCTCTTATGATCTCGCCGCTAGTTTGTCCCATTTTCGTATAAAAAAATACATTTTTACTTATCGTTCACGCATCGTTCAGAAACCTTTTTAATGCGTATACTCTATTAAACCAACGTTGTTCAAGCTTTAGACGACTTCGGTTTGGTGAATTGTTTCATTTGGGATCAAGAGTTAAATTGAGTTTTGTGGGATTTTGACCCGCACTTAAAGGCTACGTGTTTCGATCTACAACTATTAGATGTTGTTTTTGTTAATTAAATTGTTCTGTTTAAGTCGAATATTTTGACCATTAATACGTTGGATATAACGTGATTTTTGTTTTCTCTTATTTTGAATACGTATCTGTCTGTGTAAATTTTATTTCAGGTCAATTGAATTGAACATGAAAATACTTTAAAGTTTATCGAGTTCAAATTTTAATATTCCGGTTGTAAAATCATTTTAATTATTAATCCAGTAGTTTTTTTTATGTTACCGTAAAATTTATTTTCATTTACATTATTTATTTCCATTCCAAGGCTTAAATATTTTTACCAGCTGTCAATCATGGCCTGCGTACAATGTACAAATATTTCGTGTAAAATGTTAATAAAAGGAAAGCGCGGTGTCATGGAACTCTCATTTCATCGGACTTCTCGATAAATTATTTGTTAAATATTTCTTTTGTAAACGGTTAAAGTCGTAATACCTTAAATTTTAACGAGGATTTCATTAAACAATTGTGTACAAATAATTATTGCTACGTGTGATTCAATGAAATGTTAAACTTTTATCTTAAAACAAATGAAAGCATTGTACATTCGTTTTTAATTATGTTAGGAAGAGATTACAACAATGGCGCGCCAAGTTGACCGGAAATTAGCGACAGGAAACGATAATTAAGTTTAACGTGTAGTTGAATCAGTATTTCTGTGCCGTTTCAAGGAGGAAACGAGTTATGAGGATATTTAAAATTACGTTATCTTACGTACTATTGTTCTTAATCTGAAAAAATTAAAAATGTCTGTCGGCATCTTTAGTGAAAGCAATTGTTTTTAAGATGACCGTTTCTGACCGCGACTGAACATATTTATGAAAACACTAATAATTTATACGCAGAACAAAACAGTTGGTTTAGTGAAGCACGTACATACTCCTCCAAATTTTTGGCAAAGAACCAAGAAGTCTTTGTTGAGATACGGAATTATTTTTTGTTAGTAACAAAGCAGAGAATATCGCGATTTTTTTTACTTCATACTGTGGTTATTTAGAGAGACAAATAGCAAAAGTGTTGCTGATATTATATGATATTAGTTTCGATGTCTCCAAAATTTAAGGTTAAGTTAATTACACAATTTGTCGTTACAAAAATATAGGTCATGCAATTAGATGTTTTCGTAATTGAAATTTTTGCTATTTTTCTTATGCAGGCGCTAAGGATTTTTGGTACACAGCCAAATAGCAGAAAACGTAACAAGGTAGTGAAGTGGAAGTCGACTTATTACATATGAAAGCACCAGCTCTAGTGCTTTCAAATGTAATCAGTTTCACCCACGATATTAGGAACATAAATCATGTCTTTCATCCATGTTTTTTTTTTAAACATAATTATAGAGAAATTGCGAAGAACTTACCAAAAATGTTACAAGCTAAAATAAACTAAGACATTACAATGAATTTGATTCAAGTTCTTAATAATGTGTACGACAGAATAATCATTATGAACAACGTGGAAACATTTTATACTTAAGCCTTGAAATATAATAACACTTTGTCTGCCCACAGCTGGACATAGGTCTTCCCACTGCCTTCTATAGTATGCGGTCTTCCGCTTTCGTATTCAACGACTTTCTGCCGAACTATATGTATGTAGACACTTTATATCGTCTTAGTATTAAATACATTTTGTTAAGCCCCATGTACAATTATATTTGCCGGTTGGAATTTAATTTTTTCTCAAAAAATGAACATCAGGTGTAGCTCATTGATAAATGTATGTGCAAATCCACAAAGCAACCAATTTCGATTCAGTTCATTTTTGTAAAAAAAACGCGCCGCTCCGACTCTTATTAGGATGTCGTATGATTCATAAAAGACTGCATTGAATGTGTGGTTTTCCTTTTACCTTTTCGAGAACTCATATTGTTTCTGATATATTGAAAAAAAAATGTTTTCCCGCCTATTCACTTGAATGTCAATGCTAGATTTTTCTAGACTAGTAACAGTACCTTAATTTAAATCTAAATAGAAGATTGCGAAAAAAAAACTTAAGAAACGAATGCAATTTTGAATGAACAACATTTTATGATTTTCGTTTGTTTGTTACAATTTTTTCGTCTTGTCAATCGGAACAAACGTGAATATGAATTTAAAATTTCAATTTTACTAAAACGTGTTTTGTGTCCAAATCTCTTTCAAAGCGAGCCAAGCGCTTTCGGTGTTTGTTTTTTGTAAAATATCAACAGATTTTTGTTGATTTACTGATATTTCTAACCATTCCTGGTAAGCTTGAAAAAGCTTGTGTTAAGATATGGTTCACGACAATAGTCCGTAGGGAATTGAACCCACGACCGCTAGATCGGTAGTCCGTACCCATAACCGTTAGGATATTGGCGCTTCGTGTGAATGTTTATATTTATTTTCACACCATCCACTGTTAGTTCGAATAAATATGAAGTCTTAATTCGGACTCAGTCTAGATAGTACTAAGACATAGATGGGTGTTAGGTCCAAGAGGTAAGAGGATTGATCTTGTTTCGTGCCATTTCTTAGTAAAGAAATTTATCTGAAAATAGGCATCTTTTAAACTTTCGTGAGACAATTCACTATACTACTAATAGTAACGGCTTAACTTACCTGTAGATCGGTGTAAGTACCGACTAGTTTCGGACCCGCGAGTATAGCCCAATAGTTCACCCTAATAAAGGACCCCCGACGGGTTCGAAACTAGTCGGTACCTACACCGATGTACACGTGAATTAAGCCGTTATTATTAGTATTATAGACATATTTTATTAATAAAACACTTTGATGTTGATTGTTTGTAATCGTTGTTTAAACAAGAAAATAAATACGTTTTTATTTTCTTTATAAATAACGCTGAATACAAATATAATCTAAATCTCTTTCGCTAAGATCGGAATCACCATCGAAAGTACGCGATGCTCGGTAAAATGTTTGGGATAAACAAACACAGCTGGAGTTTTTCTTTTTTTTATCACAAAAGGTTCTATTTATATGGGATTTGTTATTCGGCTTTGTTTAATTTGAATAATAAATAAGTGCTTTTTGAAGAAAGCTTTACAATATTGTGTGTAGACAATTCGATAACTGGATGAATTTGTGATATTTATTAGTACTTTCAAAAATAATACGAACGAAATCTCACTTCTTGTTAATACTGGAATACCAAAGGTTTAGAATGACGGGTGTATGGATGTTTGTTACAACGTAATCCAGACTGGCTGTACACATCTAGATTAAAAACAAGAATAGCGCGAAAGACATTAATTCCACGCGAATATTCAAAGGCGACATCTAGTGTCGAATAAAAAGAATATGTATTAAAATTATGAGGAAAACTTTCTTATTACTGACTGAAGCACTTTCCAAATTTAAGCGATTATATTGAAATTACATGTTGATGGACGTTAATTGGAACACTCGAGGATGAGGAAGGTTCGCGAGGAAATGATCGGAAACATTACGATTATAATAACGACAATTTATTATGATTTCAGTACTTTATCATTTTTATAAGAAACGAAAGCAATTTGATTTTTCCTTATGAGGAAAACCGAGAGACTTTATTTTATTGCTGTTCGTTTCAAAATTTTACTTGTTCTTATAAATGTGTAAGAAGTGTGTAAGTTAGATATGAAAGCTGACAGAGATGTATGGCAGAGTATATACTGTGTCGACCCGCAGGAAAAAGGGCAGGATGTTAGTGTACTTCACGGATACGCGACTAGAAAAAAAACCCAAAAGCAAAGACTCGTTTACAGCTTATGATATTACAAAACATTTTCAACGACATAAAGTGAAAAAAAAAATGTTATTTAATATTTCCATTTCCTTATACCGCCTATCCAGTAATGGATTGAAATATCTCGTTGTAAGATTTTTCTACTGAATAATTTCCTCTCAAGAAGGAAATTTGTAGGAATTGTACGTTTCTGTTTATTTCCTAACGTTTTCAGATATGAATAATATTTTCTTCTGTGAGACTATGCCATTCAAAGGTAATGTTTGTGTAAGTTTATGTGTATTACAAAAAAAACCAAAGCAATTAAGTTTAATTAGTAACCGACTAAATGTAAATACACTAGAATAATCAGAAATTGTCAGAGTCCTGGAATGGCGGCCACGGACAGGTCGACGCAGCGTGGGTAGGCCTCCCGCAAGATGGACCGATGATCTGGTTAAGTTTGCGGGAGCATTCTGGATGAGGGCGGCCGAGGACCGATCGTCGTAGCGATCTTTGGGGGAGGCCTACGCTCAGCAGTGGGCGACGTGTCGCCGATATGATGATTAAAAATTATTGAGTGTTACTTTATGTATAGCTTTCGTTCGCGCGGAATTGAAAAAAATCTTAATAAGTAGCCTATGTGATATTCCAGACAGTTACCTATCTCTCTGTCAAATATCATGCACATTCGTTAAGCCGTTTCGGAGGTACCTGCTAACAAATATGCATCTGTTCTAAGTAACTGGCTGAAAGAATGACATAAAGATTAAAAAAAAGGGACACAAGTGTGTTCCATCTTTGAAATCTTCAGTCGTGCGTGGAATCACGATTGTGTCCTCGGACATAGCCACTGATCGCAACACAACGCACGCAGCCTCCTATCACGTACAGTTTCAACCAATTAAATCTTTCAGATCCGTGTGGCACGAATGAAATTGCACTTAGCGACAATACTCTCCGGCCAGTTATTAAATCTGTACTATATCGAGTGTTTGTGTATTCAGTGCGCTACGCTATCAAATTGTTATTTTGCCGACATGATACTTCGCAGTTCGCGCGGCGCGGGCAAATCTCTCGGGCGGATTTTTAACTTTTAAAAACGTAAAAATGTTTCTCTCAACCAAAAAACCTGGAATATATGAAGAAAAAGAAATAATGAAGTCATTCTGTGAATTAAAAATTTCATTTTTAAAGCCTTTTACTTTATTAAAAATATATTAAGGCTTAGTTGAGTGTATGTATAAAGAGATACAGTATTAGAAATCTTTATTTAACAATTTTTTTTTACCGTCCCAGGTTGTTACTGCCGCGTATAAATATCTCAATGCAAATATGTCTTTTTACTTTGTCTCGAGACCCAGACGATCCCAAAGCGAGAGTTAGAAAAGAATTAGCATTTCCTATACCTATCTGTTTCTTTACCTTGTATAGATTTATTAGACCACTTTATATATTAGTACGTTTAACTTTGTTGTGAAGAATACATTTAAATACAATAAATTTTCTTAAATACATAGCAACAGATTGTATGGTCGATACATGGTCTATGTGATTGAAAGTGTTGTTTGGTACATGATTTTTTATATAGGACAATTCTTTTAGCATCGCATTGTGTTTCATATCGGTCCATGAATAATTCATTCGTCGCCTGCGTGTCCGTTAATATGGTTAGCTGCGCTTCTGTCACGAGGTTTAATAATTATTTTATGTCCAACGTAACTTGGTTACTTATTTACCTTGAAAAAAATTTTGTCATCATTTACAATAATTCGTATTAATTTCTTATTATAATGACAACATTTGTTATTTTAAAAACCAAAACCTCAGACTGAATGTACCCGTGAACTTAGGGAAAGATGACGACTCGAATCACATCACTACAAAATCGGTTTAGATATGTATGTTACAGAAGAAAATAATGGAATTATCACAAACAAACATTATATATGTTATAAAACGAAAACGAAGGAAAAATATCGCCCTCATGAGTCAAGCGAAAAATAAAATGAAAGTTCATTGCACATATTATCTTAAAACTAAAAATAAATGTTAACCAAGATGTACATTCTGATTACAAGTCCCAAGTTCACTTCGAACAAGTTTACAATTGGTAATTAAGAAAAAAAATTAAAGCAACTTCGTAGTACATCTAATTAAGTTTTCTAAGAGATGTTCAGTAAGTTGTGTCGACGGACAATAACCTAAGTTAAGAACTCTCCTAATTACATCTTGGAGAGTTGAGAAACTAGAGACATTTTTGACATTCTCTACAAGTAATAAATAAAACAAGATCAAAAATTTGACAAGAGCAGCTCGTCTTACGTCGTTATTTAGACAATTGGTTGTATGAGTTGAGAGACTTGTGTGAGACGTAATAAAGCAATTCCTAGACAATATAATATTGTTTGAGTATATAAAACAGTGTGTTAACGTTCTCACATGTTGATCGCGATCGCTGCCGACCGGCCGCGCCTTACTCTACCGAAACTCGATAAATCGCTTCGCTGCCTCGACTAAATTGATTCTGTATTGGACTTGTCTCGATTCGGGCAAATGTATTGAGTTTAAATCAAACAAAGCGTTGAATAAATATCTTATATTGAGATATCATGATATTCAAAGGATGACAACGTGGCAGATTTTATTGACACTCCTTCAGGGTTCTTAAGATCTTCTGAATAACTATCGGTCAACCACGGCCTATCTTTTATATATAGTAGTGTCGAAGTAGATGTTGTTTTGTACAGTATCACTTCTGGCATTCGTTGTTAATAACATTTCCTGTATAACACAGTTGGCGTGCGCCGCGCGCCTGAGGCGGGAATTTGCAAAGTTTCACTAAACTACCGACAAAATTTGCGCTTGCCGCCCGAAAATTACGTCGCGTCACACTCCAGTGCATTGTAAACTGTGCAACGTATAGCGTATCACGTGGCGCCCCCTGCGAAGATGCAATTGTTCCGCTCGACGGACCCACTAACCGTGTTCGCCTTCATTACAGCGCGCCTGTTAGCGTCGCACCTATGTCGAGCGTGTGACTCTTACTCCTCGCACCTATGTCGAGCGCACGAGTACTGTTTCTCGCACACATTTTAGGCGTATACGTTGCTCGTGTCATATATTATGATCTACAGTTGTGTCCATACTCTTAAGGTCGAATGATTTGAGGAAATTATAAAAAATATCAAGGAGTTCCTATAAACGTTTACCGAGCCTCTAACGGAGGAACTGAGGTATAAATCCCTAACAAAGTACTCCTGCATACAGAGTGCTTTACATCCGATCGAATCTCACTTCGCATTCGACATTTATAATACTTGTAACATAAATCTATAGAACCTAAGTGCAGCGCCGGCTTACACCTCCGAGCCCCGAAAGCATCGGCCGCCCTCCAACTAATTCCATACCTCACGACCCAGCACATTCTGAAACCACGGAACATGATTAAGTCCGGCACCCGACAACGTTGTAAAAGCCCGGTCTCATGCCACAAAGCAGACCCACAGAAGCAACGCACAGCGAACTAAATATTGTTAAGTTTAAACATAGTAATAATAGCATTTTCTGTATTTTAACCATCTTCAAGCCAAATACGTTTGTGTTTTGTTTTATAGAAGAAACATTACCTATGGAAAATTCAAGTCATTCATTGGTTTTGGCACATTACATAATTTTTAAGTTCTCTAAATGAAACTATATATTCTGCTTAGAAAAATTTATTAGATGGTATTTCTCTTTTAAATTGACAAATTGACAAATAGTATCTTCGGCTCCAGTGTGAAAATGCCTTAACACTGCATCGTACAAAATATATAACCGGCGTGTTCCGCTTTGGTCCGGTCTAAACCGGTTAAGAGCAGCTCCGTCCGGTAACGTTCTTTACTGCCCGTTAATGTAGTTGAGGTACCGCTAAATACAATCACTGAATTTGCTTATACAGTCCACTTTTTACTGGCATGTTTTTGCAATTTTTTATAACCTACAAAATTTACATTAACTTTTATTCATGCTATTAGAGGAAAATTGTAAAAACATACTAAATGATAAAAAAAAATTGCAGAGTGAATCGAAAAGAGTTTTTAAAAGCTACTGCATCCACTTGTTGCGATGTCTTTCCAATTTGCTACGCGTCTGTTAACAACACGACAACGTTTTTAACGATTTTAAAATTATTTCTTCATTTGTAGAGTTCCTCGGAAGCACATTTAAAATTTTATCCGTTCACTCTTCACTATGGTTATTATTTTTTTTACTATTTCTCTTTATTCCGCGTCCATAGATCTAGAACAAATTACTCTACTTCAGGATATGGGAGAATTTAATGTAAAATCAGAATTTTAATTTTAAAATGACATAAATTGTATAACCCGAAATTACGAACACATAATAATGATTTACGTAAAGTGAAGAACTTTGTAGAGAATCATTGTATTGCACTCTGTACAGATGCTCGTCGTTTATTGCTTTCAAGAAAACAATACCCAGTGAGACTTCAATAAAAAGAAAGTTGTCCGTCGCGACGCAGCGCCGCGGCTCGAGCCGAGAGTTCAGATTAAAAGTGAAAGGCGACACACTATGCTAACACTGAAATACCATTAAGTCACCCGACTCTCGCCCGAAGGTTTAATTTAACTGAGATAATTCCAGTTAAATTAAGCTAGGGAGAGATTCCCAGGTCTCGCAAACCAAATATGAGCTTTAACGTTCCGAGTGAATTTGATAATACTTCAGTTTGTTATTGGTCCACGGAACTTTGCTTGCCCCTGTCACGTTATCATATTCAATTTAGATTTCTATTTACTATGACATTTAAATTTACAATTATTACGACGCTGGCAATGTTTCCTAAATACATACATACATTTGTATTCTCGTAACAATACGCGGACTGAGAACAAAATGTCATTTATCTCCCAATAAGCCGGCGGCCTATCGCTAGTTCTCACAGCAACAGGTCTCTTACGCAGAGAAATATTTTTATCCGCCATAATGTATCACTCTAGGTTCTCGAAAGCAATCCCTGAGTGTCGTAATTTGTCGTCTATCGACATCGATTAAATCCCTCGACCTCAGTCGATATTTCAAATATTCGCCCCCGCACGTTATTTATGCCCCGTGTTAGGGTCTGATATAAGGATTTTATTGGAAATCTGTTACCTTTTGATTTTTAATTGAATTGTGAGGTGTGATCAGGTCGTTTGTCATTCAGTTCTTGTGAATTATGATTTGAAGAAAATTCAAATTACGTTTTCACTTCCTTTGTATGATTAATGTGTGGTCTGTTTTTCGACTGAATGTAAAAAAACATTGCACTTACAATCTACTTAAAATAGTGAATTTTGTTTTGTAGATATTTAGAAAATCACATTTTAATAATGTACAACGAAATCTTCAGATATGACATTTACAAGGAAAAGTTATAATAAAAAAAATCGAACTATCGACCAATTACGCGTCGCATCACTATAACATCGCGAGCACTATGCCCAATGAGATTTTACGTGTCGCACACATCTCATGGCGGGTAAGGAAATATTACGAGTCATTCTATTATTATATTCGAACAAAGAAAATAGTATATGTGCGTTCATGGGCACATGTTGCCGATTTGGCCAAAGTCATGCTATTATATTGTAGTCAATGGGGAGCGAGTGGAGGCCGACTTGTCTACTTTCCTTATTACACTTTTATGTTTGTGAACTTCTCGTTTGTAATCAATTTTCAATAACAAAATTGTGATTGTTCAATTAAGCTGTTTTAATTGAACTTCTTTGATTTCCGTTTGATTGAATTTTGTAATTACGTTCGTGTTTTGTTTTCCAATGGCCTTTTTTTAATGTATTTCTCTGCGGATCAAATCAAGGATAAAATAAAAGGAACCCTTTTCGTGTTCGTAATTTGGTTTTGGTTAGTGATGAGCTCGAATGAGCACCAAAGATATACAACATGCAATTTATTAACTGCTTCAATAAAATCTAGAATATCTGTAGGACTACTATTGCTAGGAAAGCCTTTTTAAGATAGTAAGTTCAGAATGGCTTACGGGTAACGAATAAGTATACATCGCCGGTCGAACTCGAATTAAAAATGAGCGATATTTAAAATGAGCAATTGGATATTTTGTACCGTGGATTGGTGTCAAAAGCGGACAGGTAGAGCGCCGGGGGCGCCGCGCCGTAATCCTATCTCGCTTGGAGCCGGCGCAGCACGGCGCCACGCCAAACATTAAAAAAGGGCGAAAATGACGTTTCCAATTTTCTACTGTTGCCCCCGGGGCGAATTCATTTTATTTGTAGGCTGCGATTCGGCCGTCACGAGCTCGCACGGCCGGCGCGCACCTATTTTTCATAGACGTCAAAGGAATCTCGACGAAAAAGGTTGTAAAGGTGACTTTATTAACGATAAATTCCAACTTTCAAAAGGAATTTTCTTAAGAAAATTAAGGAATTTCCACGCCCTTTGATTCGATTCGCTTGCTTCTCTATAAAAATTTTGATGAGCCGAACGGCGCCGCGAATTTTTACGATATCTTAATATTCGCCGGAATGCGGACGGACGTCGCTTGTAACTTAGTTTATTAGGAATTTCGTTGAGGCACTGATTTATAAAATATCAATAAGTAGAGTAGAGACCCTTCGGAAGCGTTATATTACATTTTGCATTCTTTCCCGCCCCAGTCTCTTCACTTAATTTTATTAGGAATTAAAAACTCTCAGCAATTTATTTTACAAAACATATTTTTTTTAATATAATCTTGATCGATATGTATTAACGAACCGAATTAAAATATTTGTGTACTTGGTATATTACACGTCATGATATACTGCGTTGACTCAACAAGCTCCAGTGCGAGTCGCCTCTTTAGGTTCGTAGAGTGTGACAAGTATCGTGCGGGCGAGGGGGGGTGGGGCTGTTCATGTAAAATTCATACCAATCCCGACATCGCCTCCAAGCTTTTCGCATTCGCATAGCGCGAATTTGCGATAAAATTACTCCCATCTAATCATGTTACGGCGGCGGGAGACAGAAAAATCGCTACCTCTGAACACCTTGGAATTGTGACGCGGCTGGTGCTCATTTTTTTATTTATGACGCATCTTTATTTATGATCTGCTTCCAAGTACGTTGATCAGCTCGACTTACTTTAGAAGTTCTCACATAAATAAAAATTATAAGTTAAATATAAATTAGCTTACAAAGACTATACCTATTAGTACAGTTATCAAATATATCGTTCTAACTGACGTTACAGAGAATATTTGGCGCTCAAACATCACGCCGCCTGATGTATCAAATGAAAGTAAACAGTCAAGCTAACGATCCCCACTCACGCATTATTGATGCTGAAGCAACAGAACCACATCGTACGCATCGAAGTACGCGAACTTTAACTAAACACCATCCATCATCTATTTAACGGAACGATTTATTACATCTTCATGGTTCTGTACATAGATTTTTTTACAACCCATCTTACATATAGACTTTTTATACAAACAAACAAACTAACTAATTTCACCAAAATAGCGAAGCGATCGCTGCTTATAGACTACTCCAAGCAATTGAAAGGTTGTCGATGTGCCTAGCTGAAATTAAAATGAGGTCATTCAGATAGAAAACGTCTTCTCCTCCGCCGAGTTTACTTCACTTCCCTTATCTTGTAAAAAGAGTAGGCAGAGGAAAAGGCAAGGAAGAGTGAACTTAAATTTGATTTCGACACATACACAGTTATCAGAAGAAACGCGGAATGCCTTTCATTTCACGTCTTTTGTTTGATCGTGGTCTGTGGTGCTGACCATTGGTACTCAGCTAATACTGCAGACTGTTCCAATGTTAATAAGGTAATGTATTACTTTTCAAATATCATCTCAATCGATTCCGGAATAATGTCACATCTATAAAAGGAAAAAGAAGTGAAGGTATGAATGCGACTGGCATGTAACTATATAACACGTTGGCGTCCGCCGTCGACTGTCAGTGCGCGGGACCCAAAAAACACAGACGCCTCGGAAGAAAGTAGAACCTTAGCGAAGTTATGTGTAATACATTGTGAATAAATTCGCGGGGGCCAACTCTTGCGGAAACCAGAATGGAATAATTCCGGCCGCGTGTACATATTACAAAAGTTTTCCGCGGATCCTTCGCCGGCCCAGTGGGCTGTGAGGTTTTCTTTGCAAAATTCACTGTTTTCACTGTGTTATTTGTAATCGAGCACCGGTCGGTTCGATTGTTCGCGGCTTACAAAAAATACGGGCGTGGGAAGCGCGCCAACCGCGTCCACTCTGTCTTGTTATATGTTGTTAGGGGCGTGCAGGGCTGGCGACAGTCAACTGTTACATGAACTACAACAGCCACGCATAGGTACATCAGTTCACATTATAATTATTATAGACACGTCTATTCCTCTCTTAAATTTCGAGCCCAACCATTTTCGTGACCATAGCAAAATTTATCACCTGTTACACAACTGCTCGTTTCTTATATGTTTGCCTTTTTATTTTTCTTTGTATACAATTACAAATAATTTCAGGAGAATAAACAAGGATAATGCTGCCAACAACAAAACATTAAAAAAGAAATGTAAATTTTCGACTAAATCCATTTAATGACAACCCTATTAAAACTTAAAAAAAAAAACAAAAACAGCGGACATTTGAACACGTCCTTGTTTCTGGTGAAAATGTGTATTTACTTAAAATGAATAAAAACATAATCCCGCGTCTCAAAGCATTATTATATATTACTCAAAAGCACTGTAATATTCGAGTGTAGCGTCGATTGTCTCTTGTTACAGGTGTCATACAAGTATCACGTGACGAATTTCTTTAGTGGTCTTTAAGGTCAAAGATATACGAAAAAATATCGATAGGATATTATCAGTTGTCCACATAAATCAACGGGAACTTTATTTAAGCAAAAGATTTTTAACAACTTATTAGCCTGTGTAATGATGAAATAAAATGAAAAGCAAATAAAGTATCATTGGAAGTCAAATATTTTCTGTTCAAAATATATTTACATTTGTGAAGCGAACGCAATGTGTACTCGGCGAAATACGACACAAAATTATAACCAAATAATGTGACATTCGGACAGTAATGCACTGTGTTGTGGATTCGAGTAGGTTAATGTTGTTTTTTTTGGATAGATTATTTGTGAAATAACTAGCTATCGCCCGCGACTGCGTCCGCGCGGAATAAAAAAAAATAACCTTACAGTATTCTATGTGTTCCTTCAGACTATGGTTTATCTATGCCAGAATTTAAACATCCAGCCAAACAACCACACTTTAATTTTATAATACAATCAAAAGCAATGAATCCGGCTCACTTAAAAAACCTATAATTCTAGAATGAATAAATCAAAAACTAAGAATGCTCGCTTTATAAAACAAACTGTGATTAATAGTCAATATAATACCCCTTAAATTTACGTATTAATACTACTTAGTTATTCCAAGGTTACGTTATAAAAAATCAAATTTGAAATAGGGAGACTTTCGAAGATTAGCTACAAAAATACTAAACTTGAGTTTATTTTGTTTTCTGATCTATTTTTGTGGATCTACAAACCATATTGATTGTAATCATACTGTTGTACAAAAAAGTCATGTTTCCTAGTTGTGTTTTAAGGCGAGATAAGCAGTTTTTTCTTTAAGTTATTCTAAAAAAAAAACAAAATATTGTGACCTATATATTTTATTACTTTAAGGGTTATTATATTGTCTATTAATCGCCGTTCATTTGATCAATCTAACATTATTAGTTTCCAAGATTTTTTGGGTTTCTTTAGGCTCTTCGGTGACCTGCGTCTATAGCTCTTGATAACATTGCTAACATGATCTACATTTTGAATTACTTTACCATCTAGTGGCATTTTTTAATATTTTTTCTATTTAAAAATACTTTAATTTTCTCGTTCAGGGCCAGAACGTAGCTGACATTATTTCTGTTACTAATTGGAAAACGATAACTGTAACTACGAATCCAAAGTTTAGAACGTTTGATACTTTGACATTGCTTTTGTTTGTTCACAATAAAAACAAATGAGAGTAGTTTATCGTAGAGAAATACAAATAAAATTAAATATACATCTACGCACTACCCAATTGTAACAATTGGCATTTATTGTAATACACGCAGTATGGCAACTAAACGGTGTAGACGTAGAGCGCGTGCTCAGTCATCAGGAAGGCCGTGTCTAACATTACACGCTAATTAATTGGTAATCCGCATACAAAGCAAATCAATTAAGGTCCTATAATTACAACGGCGACAGCATTCGAAGCGCCATCTCTACCTATAGCTTGAGACATAGCTTGTAACCGTAATATCCATTTAGTGTTGCCTCGGGTTTGTTCACAGATATGAAAGTGACGTATGTCAATAAAGCAGTAGTTGTCAGTGGAGATCCATGGTCACGTATCCTAATGGTTTATTCCCGCTATAGTTCGGTGTATCCCTTTTAAACTTTGTACCGCTGGCGAGACGCCGTAAAGCTGGGTCAGCGCGAGCTTCAAGCGATTGGCTGGCAGGAGCCATCGCAGGACAGGTGACGTTGGCGATCTCTCGTGTCGGAGATCAAGACCCACTTTGAGTCGTTGCGCCAGCGGAGTAAGTAAGTATCTTAGTATAGTACAAAAATAGTAGTAGATAAAATAGTAGGTAATAAATATATTCATGTTGAAGTACGTCACAACAGCGTATTAGAGTAAATGTCAAAACACATTACCAATTTAAACATGTTAATCACAAAATATCGCCGAGGCCTCGTCTCTGAAAGGGTCCTCACACAATAATACGCTGAGGCGTATTAAAACGTCGTAATCTAGTCGGGTCGTGTAAAGGTCGCGGCTAATTGCCTATTAATTACAAGTCAGTTTGTACTGTACATAACTCGCTGTACGGGACGGAGTCTAATGAAACAATCAATGATAATGCTTAGGGACTTTGTATGTATTTTGTCGAGGGGCTTACATTTTTAATGATAGACTGAACATGTAATGTTATAGAGTTTAAAATTGGAGCAAACGTTTATGTTTAAATAACAACCAAATGTGATTATTCCTTTACTTTTTAAAAAACACTTAGTGCACATTAATAAAGCATGAAATTTGACAATGAACCAAATACTAAATAGCCTTTCTCTCAATTATGACTTTTAATATTCTTCTACGTGTATATGTAGAACAACTCTTCAAAGGAAAACATATTTTCTAGTAATTCTTTATAAAATGTTAGAACAAGATGCGGCGAGTGCGGAATCAAAATGGTCACAGTCGGATTTGTAGGAGACGTCGCGGTAAGACAAGTCCGAACGGGGTCAGAGATTTGTGTCGGGTCGCGCTAAAAGGTTTTATATGAATTTTAAGTAACTCCGGGCACACTCGGGCGGTCGGTCTTGTGGTCAATTTAAAGTCGACGCAGCGTGCCGGGATTCAAACATTTACATGTGTCCTTTGAATTTGTTTACCAAACTTTTATGTTAGTATATCGAATAAACTTTGCTCATGCTATCATTAGTATATAAAGCAAGATACATTACTAATATTAATTAGAGGACAATTAGTAAAAAATCTTACTTATGAATGCTAAAGTTTCGATTAACGGTTTTTTGTTAGCAGGTAGCTCCAAAACGGCTTAACGGATCTGGGTGAAACACAGCACAAATGTCGCTTCCGATGTCGCGGGCAACAACTAGTCAATATATCAAGATTTCCGTCCATTGACTAGGAAGTAAAATGTTATATAAAAAAAGATATCATCCAAGTTCATAAAATACAATAAACAGAACCAAAACACGCTAATGTGGGACGTATTATCATGAATAATAAAAACACCAGTTGGATATCATAAAGTGATGTTGTAGAAGTAAATGGGGGAAAAGTGTCCCCGGGGGCGGAGGGGTGGGTTTACATAGATTTCAGTATCGCAGTGTCGTACTAGAAGCGTTACTTGTTTTATAAAGTATACAAACATTTAATTTTCATTACACAAATGTAATAATGCGATTTTAATTCACCATATCTTTACAAAACAAATATTTGTACATCGTTTTTACATGTTTGTAAAACCAAATTAGATTTTAAAAAAAAATCCCGGACATAAAAATTCAACTTTTAAATCGTACAAATAGCGAAATAGTAAAGTGAATTAAAATTAATTTGTGGCTTTGAAATATTTGAAAATTTAATAGGCGTGCGTCCGGATAATCCGCAGTAAAGGGATACTTGATATAAAACCGGACAGATTTAATTAGGAGTGATGTGCGGCGGTGCGCCGGACACGACTAATCAAATTATGGAAACAGGCTTTGATTTGATGTATTTATTAGAATCCCTATAATAGTGTAGGCTTTGAAGGGTTTTGAGGACTCAAGGATTATTAATTGAAACATGTTCGTTTTTTTTATCGTAATCAGTTACATTATTTGCTGCTTCTTGTCTAATAAGACCTCTTACAGAAATGAATAATAAGGAGTCGAGATTATTTTTACAAAGTTGTAATTTACATATTTTATATAAATTTCGTTCGAAGTGTTCCGTTTTTAGTTTGAACTTAAAAGCTGCATTCGTTTGAACGTTTCATAGACACTGAGATGACGCAAAAATACTAACCAATAGGACGCAGCTTTAAATTGTGTCTATACGAAAAAAGCCTGTCAGTGATACACGATAATTGTTTCTTACTAGTATTTCGTCGTTTGCTACATAATTGGTTATTTGTAAGAGAGGTGGAGTTTATTTGTTTGTAAGGAACAAAGCATTTTTTCTGTATGTTGAACATTCTGAAGGGCTACGACTGTACATTGGAATAAATATTCGTTTAACAAATAATGTCTACAACATCTTTTAAAATCAAAAAATGAAAATTTATAGACTTCCAACTGTAATGTTTTTATGATGTCTTATCCATTGAATCTTTATCTGTGTTCGCGGCGTATACATCTCTCAGGGGCCATAGGTAAATTCAATCTCTAGCCCGCATTCCCAAATCACCTGAACACTTTCTGAGGCGGGTATAAGGTTCCGAGTAAATCTCATTTGGATACATTTACTTTCGTTTTAAAAAGTTACTTTTCAATTTTTTTTTTCTTTGTTACTGACTACAAAAGCTTTCAGTGTTGTGAATCATTACTGGTTTGATATTTTTTTGTTTTAAGTTCAATTATCTTTAATATTTTCAATATATTATTCTACATTGCTTGATTTTCACACGAATTTCTTTTGTGTATTTCGATAGAAGGATACAAATAAAAAAGACTAAGTAGAGTCTGATTTTTCTTAGGAAAAATAACAATTATTTATCCTATTACGAATTCCCTGACGAAATAAACGAATGAAGAAAAGTCGACACGAAAAGTCTTTGAATTTAAGTCCACTGACTCTTACCGGCGCCCGCACTTCAATCGGCAATTTATTGGCATTGCTTGATGGAGAGTGATTCGTTGGCCGTATACACTTAGCCTTTTCAGAAACTGTTTCGCGACTTGACTCATTGCAGCAACAACTATATGTCTAGCTTTGTTCTGCAGGAGGCGGCCTGTACTGCCCTAGCATACTGACATTTTTATTCCTTAAATTTCTTACCATGCTAGTGATTTTTATCTTAAAGCGACTTCTGTCGACATCATAACTTAATCACCATTCTTTTCACAATCCGAGTTGATATTGCATGACATTTCCTTTAATATATTTGGATCTTAAAATGGCAGACTACAGACGCATGTGTTATTAATTAAAACTTATTTCACAAAACAAAAGATAATGTAATCTATACATTTTTTTACATCTGTAGCCCGAGATTGATAGATCAAGCTGTCTACAAGATCGTTTGTTACAGGAAATCTCTAAAACGGCTAGACCGATTTTAACGAGGCTTCGATCTAAACTTTCATTAGAGGCATGTGACTGACTGAATTGCTAATTTTTGAATGCCAATCTTTTGAAGTCGCGAGCAATAGATTCTTAATAAAAAATCTACTTGTAAAACATGATTGAATGTTTGTAATATCGATAGAGGTCGTTATCGCGGCATCACTAGGATCGTAGCCGGAGAATGAGAAGTAATGAGTTTTCTTTCCCAGCGCGCCGCCTGACTCCTGGTCTCGCCGACGCCTCGACTTTACTAAACAAGATTAAAATCATCTTTTTTTTCTCTCTCCGACTGTTCGACTTTCTATTCACCTTAAAGAAAATTTCTCTCCGAGCTTTTGAAGGCACGGAAGCGATGTTTGTTGTGACGTTTCGAGTGTTTAACCCGTTATGAAAGCTTACTTTATCGAGATTTTTGATGTTAGTATTCATTTCACAAAGTCCCAGAGTTAATGTAAATAGAGCCGTTCACGAAATGGCTTCTTTAATACATTTCTGCGACTACATTCACCGGATCGTAAGAGATAAGTATTGAATCGGTTCAAAGAGTTTTTGTTTTATATTCTGAGTACAGAAATATTTAGATAAAATTAATAATTAGAAGAGTTTGAAAAAGATAGCTTACTTTGTTTTTATGATATTTAACATTTTATATTTGATTTCACCATCAACCTGCCTTTTTCCCTAGGGAGAGTAGGCGGCACACCAATCATTCAAACAGTCTTCCTGGATCTTTGTAGCCATCACCGTATTATATTTATTTCTAATATACAACGTTCTTTGTGCCGAACGACGGGTTCGGGTCCCGC
Source organism: Papilio gigon (assembly GCA_027563995.1). NCBI lineage: Eukaryota > Metazoa > Arthropoda > Insecta > Lepidoptera > Papilionidae > Papilio > Papilio gigon. Next base: position 757,835 of record JAODUI010000030.1, on the reverse strand, counting down.
AACCTGCAGTGCAACTGTACCGAATATTCCTATTCAAATAAGATTGAAACAATGCTGGCGATAAATCACAAGATATCCACGCTCCACATTCTAATCCAAAACTATAGAATTAATAATCAACTATAAAGTAGATCATCATAATTTGGGCGATAAGTACGCTTGTACCGGCCGAGTCGTGACTAAATCTGATTTATAGGCGCAAGGATTAAAGTCGTAATGGCGTCCATTCAGTCCACTGATGCCAGGTTCATTCGGGCAGCCTCTAAATGAATTATTGTCTTATCCAACAAGAGCTTCGAAGCTTAGTCAATTTTGTCATTTAGAAATAGACAGCCTACTGCTCTGACGTAAGTGATGTTGACTTGTTCCTTGAGTTAAATCATCAACACTTCTTCTTTGTCACCGGGGTAGACACGATGGCTCTAAAACGATGTAAAAAATTAAATAACTAAGACTAGTTTTCTAGAACACAACGCAAAATGTAACTCCAAGGCACTATCATGAATTAATTATATGAATATAGCATAAGATTCTATTAAGTCATTAAATGTCAATATTTAAAAGAAAATGAACAAATATTTTCTTAGTAATTACATGTAATCGTGCAAAGTTTATTCTTAAAATGAAACTTGATCTATAAAAGTTGAAACAGAGTTAAAAATCTCCAATGAAAATAGAGTCGTATTTTTGAATTCACGGCGTCGGTCGTCGTGTGTTATTGGTAATTCTATAATTTAAAAATTCCTTCAGTTATCTCGACTAAACGCGAACGCCATACTAGTGCAATGTTCCGTGCTGTGTCGCGTGCCACAAGTTACTGTCTTTCGACAGTTTATTAGAAAATGTACAACTGGACAGCAAAATTTGCAATAATTCTAATAAAGGACATAATAATATTAAATTAAATAGGTGAACTTAACTGCCTAATAATTTATGTCTGGTAGAAAAATAGACACCAAACAAGGCAATTTAATTTATTGTTGTACGTGAAATTTTCCAGGCTTATACTATGAAACAGTGATTGTTAACTTTAGTCAGTCATTTATTATTCAAAATATTTGCTGACATTACGGGAGATGTAGTTTCCAGGCATAAACGCTTTCCGCTTGCATCTTCCGCGCGTGATAGTCGTAGCTCCGAGGCGACACCGCACCGACAGAGCGCCATTTGTAAACTATTTGTATGCGGGCGGGAGCGCCTGCCTCACTTTTCTTAGTTGCCAGTGACGAGCGACCGGCGCCGCCTATCTCACAATGTTTTCCAGCGCAGCTCCAACGTTCCGATGTCAATAGAGAATTGGCGGAACCTTACAATCACAATGTTTTCGTACTTAATTTTTAAGCAGTCTTTCTTGTATTTTGAGAATATCTAATGGGCTACAGAAACTAAAACTAAAATAATGTAAATGTAATAATTTATTTGATCATTTTTTTATCTAATACTAGTCAAAATGAAAGCGTATATAGGGCAGTGGCCGGATTGTGATCGGCACGGTTAACCTCGATGTAGTTGTGTTTTTCGATTTTTAAATTTCACACACAATTTTATTTATATTATTTAGACATTTTTATGGCAAAGACATACGGCCTAGTCACTCAATTTGAGTAGGCTCCGAAGTTTCGGGGGGACATGATGAAGCGGTCTAGTACACGAACACGTTTCGTTTACTAATTATCTTTCTAGAGACAAAATTAAGTACGTCAAATACTTTTTACTGACGAACAAATAAACATTTTTTGATACTTTGCTAACATTTTTATTACCATACCATCTGAGCTAGGCTTGTGATATGGTATACAATAATAGAATAGCGAGATTCGAATCGTCGGTCGATCGG
>JAODUI010000030.1:719564-755988 GCA_027563995.1 Papilio gigon | reverse complement strand
GCACTTTATCCAATTAAATATTATGTGTTAGTTAGAAAAGCGCTAGAACTTTTTCGTTATAACATTAGCAATGTGTCAGGTACTGGAATTGTTTGTATCGATTACAATTACTTCTAAATCCCAGAACAACATGATTCACAAGTAACAATGTTCGGCGGAGGAAGTGATATACCGTTTATGAGGATCTTAAGTGCACTATTGTCGTTTTAGTCTAACCCGTTCCGCAGTTTATAGCGGCGCCCATAAAAATGCATCGAACGCTGCACCGCGCCGGGACGATACCGCTTTATTTGTACATTCACGTTCCAAAGACATATAAGTTTGTAGTCTTCTTGCAGACGAGTGTATGAACTAGATAAATTTAAATATCAGTATTATCTACGTATGTATTACATCCCAATAAACATCGGCCTGCTTCTCGCAAATGTTTCGTGGAATTAGAATCTTCAGAATAGATTTTATTGAAACATACTATACTCACATGTTACCCGGTGTCGGTAATGATTAGTTTCGACCCCAACTAAGACCCTTCTTCATTGCTTAATAGTCTGTCCGTTCTAGTAACAATGATACAATGAACAATGAACCTTAATCTGAGATATTGTCAAATCTATATTTTTTATTATTGTAAATAAAATTTTACTGCTCTGTTTGTGTCGTTCTCGATGTTTTATGAATATTTACGGAGCTATATAAAAATTGTTACAATCAAAGTTTCAAGTCTTTCGAACATGTAATCAATAGTAGTTACGTCACGATAGAACTCTTATTATGGACAATTGGTAAAAAGGGATTGAACATTTGAGGCATTTTTGTTTGGTAACCGGGGGGTGGGGGATCTTAATAAAGATCCCCTGTTCCTGGGATAGGACAGGGCCCCTAAGTGGCCAAACTTTGAGGCCTAGTCCTAGCAGTGGGCGACATATGACTGAAATGATGATGGTGATGAATAGAAACCTTTTAAATGCCATTCTTTATCAATTAGCTTTACACATTTATCAGAAAATTAAATTATAATCTATTAATGAATGCTATTTAATTATAATGTACATAGCGCCAACACAATTAATATTTGTTAAATTTATATTAATTTACCTACTTCATATTTTGTGTTTTTACACCGTAAAATTGTGCATGCTCACAATTTGATTGCGTAACCAGGTAACCGAATATAATTATTATAACGTTTGTAACAGAAACGAAAGTATATTCACGGAAGTGTTATCTTTCGTGACTCGCTTTTACGTACGCCAGCAAAGATATAATAATTTGCATCCAATATTTTTAGACACAATGAAAGGATTTTTGTAAATAAAATTAATACAATCATCTCGTCATTCGATAAATTAACCATAGAACAGTAATGAAGAACTAGTCATGAAATGAAAATTAACTTGAAGGCATACATAATGAAATCCGAGCGCACCGTGGCCGCCGAACAATGAAACGAAGGCCTATAAATAAGTATTAATTTGATTGAGTATCAAAAGTGGAAGAGTAAATTGAAATGTAATGCGAAGGGGCGCGCTCGCTGCGCTGTTTTAATTGAACGCGATACCGTGGCGCAAACAATCGCCAAAATGTATATTTTAATAACCGAATGAAGTCCGACGGACTCTGTACATGGCAACGATAGGCCGATGAGATTTTTACATTTCCATTTTCACTACGATCCGACGAATGATTGTTCGACTATTTTTCGACATGCTCTACAGGGTGATGTCAAAGTAAGCTCGGGTAATGTTAATTTGGGAAACGTCGGCAAAAACGAAAGCCCAAATATTAATTCTGGGAATCGAAAACCCAACAACGTTTAACGTGCTACTATTAAAAACTTGTATATGTTAAAAATTTTGAGAAACAAATATTTACGGAGTTTTAAATAATTCTAAAACTAAAGAAAGGGAACGAATTAGGAGCTTTAAAAACAAAAGAAGATACACAACCTAGTAATATTTCAGTAAGTTTACGGAGGGCTAATAATTGAATTCCACCGCGGGACCCGGGAGCCGAGCCGCAGTAGCCATCGCACAATAGTCTGGAGCTGAGTTCCGGGGACCGCGAGCAGAGAGCTCTAGCACTAACTTGCACAAATGTTTGCCTTCGAATATAGCCAGCAACATTCGAGACCTCGCGCTGGACAATTCCTAAAACTTATTAAGACATGCGTATCTTACTTGTGCATTTAACCCAGTTAGAATCATTCAGAGGTAAAAATTCAGATTGGTTTTTTTTTGCGCCATTACTTGTCTTTCTATTTTCTTCATATTCCTAAGGGTGGCCTCCTTTCTCTACTTACTAGTATGTACTTTATTAAAAGTAAGTAACAAATGCTACTGATTTTACTAAGGCATTTCAGAAAAAAGTAAGTTAAAAGGTGAATATTCCAAGACTATCAAAGTATTGTACCTACAAAACCAGAAGGTAAAAGATGCCGACAGACGTTTTTCTTAAGGAAAGACGATGGGTTAATGTAATAAAATTGTAAACAAGATATCTGTTGTCTTTGAATTATGAACTGAAATAATAAGGACAATGTCAAGGACAAAAATCATGGTGTCTGTAAAGCATCAAATGCTTAGAAAGTTCAGTGGAGCGGGCGGTCTTACGGTAATCAAACTGAGAGACTGGAACACTGCACGCAGTTTGCTGTCTGTGTCTCGGACCAATATTGAACTACATAACCTTTCTGTCTGAGTATGTACCGTGTACATATATATGCCTTATACTACATACAGTTCATATTAACTATAGTTACCTTCGCAAATTACATTTTAATAATTTTGGAGACTGTTATGGTTAACAATATGAAACTTTAATGCATCTTATTATTGATTTTTGTTTGTAACCTGACTTGGATTGTTATAATTCAAACGGTATTTTTTTGTCAAATAAGGTATACAAGGATATTGAAAATTAACGAAAATAATTAACGCTGTCATCACAGCGGAATACTGGCGTAGTATTTGAGTACTTTCCAATCGGCGTCACAAACTAAATTCAACCGTTTTGCATACAGAGAATATCGTAAATCACCAGCCGGCGACATTTATTGAACGGGCGCGAACCGACCGCCGATGAATCGAGAGTAAATTAATAATCGTATTACTTTTTCAGTGGAATGCAAATATTTGATGATTGCGTTGCGGCGAGTGGCGCGCGGCGATAGCGGCTGCAAACACCCGACCAGCGCTGTCTTCTCAACTGCATTGTATTTTCAAATCGTTGAATATCAAGGTACATTGTTTGATAGTTGACTTTTACAAGTGAAATGTGACAACGTTGTCTGCGCACTTGCGCTTTTGTCAACGCATTTACTGCGGCGTGCTACGATCGTTACGTTTTAGGCCAATTAAATTGACTATCTATTCTAGAGATACATTATAAATTATATTACAGAGTCAGAACATACTACATTTGTTTTTAATAATTTAAATAAAACGAAATCAACATTGTAAAAAAAAAATACAATTTTAGTATATTATTATTTTAGATGGAACAACGTATTAGTTTTGACGGATTATTTTTAGATTATTAAACAAAAGTGTAGCGGACACGCTAGGCGAGGTGTCGGAGGTGTCGGAGGTGTCGGAGGTGTCGGAGGTGTCGGAGGTGCCAGTGGATGTGGCTCACAGTAAATTATTCCCGCGGGCCGCTGCGGACGGTTTAATGAATTTTTAATCGAATTACAACGTCGGGCCCGTGAGAAATTTTACAGATAAATCTTAACGATGTTATATTGATATAATGAGACGCTCATTGTGTCTGACGTTCGCTTGCGGCGAACTAAACGAAATTATTTTATACGGACAAGAAACAAATAAAGCTTTTATGGATTTAGTCATTTTTTTTTAAAGAATTGAGTGCTCTTAATACATTTCGTAAGGTATTCATTAGAACCAATTGATTATATGTAGAATTAAATACATAAGTTTATAAAATCTTCCGTACAGAATTAAAATAAAAAATACATGAAATATTATTTCGTAAATTAAGATTGCTAAGGTCCTAATCCTTCGTTCTAAGGAACTTTACTTCAGCTGTTCAAAACACTATAGAAATTTTGCCTTAATTCTAAGAAATATTTTACGTCGAAGCTGACGATTGCAGAGTTTGAACAAACTTGTTATGTCTGGAAACCAATACTATTACATAAAACGTAACCTTTTCTTAACTTTACTACTAAAGATCTTAGTAATCATGACACAGCTGTGGATTATTCTGTAGTAAAAGCCCTACACTGATGACAGGCTCAAGAGTATTATCACGCTGCTTAACTTAGTGGGTAAGTAAAATAAAAAAAAACATAGACGAGAAAGGGATAAAAAATCATATGCTTATATCAGCAGACAAACAAGGTTGCTATGGTATTTTTTTTTAAATAATGCGAAGTCAATCTTAGTCTCAGTCTTGTGAAATTCAATGCGGGTGAAGCCGCACGGTAGGAACTTGTTATAAAATAATTGTAACTATTAAATTAATTTACTTGTTTACTAACTCTATTGTGATCGGCAGAGCCATTGTTGACTCGCTATTGTGCGGTGCAATTGTTTATTGCGTACTACAATATTGATTATGGTTTCCTTTGATTGAAATTAAACAGAACCACAATATGACATTTCTATTGATGCTTTATTTCATGACCTGATCGGACTGTGAAATATCGGCCCAACTACGCGATTATTCAAAGCGCCAATACCCTAATGAATATTGGTAACGACTACAGTTCTAGAGGTCGTAGGCTCGGAACCCGTCATTCGACTATTGTTGTGAACCATATTTTAACATAAGCTTTTTGAAGCTTACCAAGAATGATCACAAAAAATTTTGTACATTAAAAAAAACACTAATATGTTATAAAAAAAACTACCAAATACGAACAACTATATATACACGTGTATTTGGCTTTTATCTTAAATTATTATTTCGATTTATTCTTCTAATCTAAGATTTGTTTAAAAAAAAGAAAAGAAGCCTTAAAGAATTTCAATTTTATAATTAATTGTAGCGAAGTTAACGCCTCTGGGGTTGCGTCGCCGAGGTCGAAAATATTGAAAAAAAAGAAGGGTCTGATCACCTTTTTATGTTGCAATAAGCGGGTCCATTACGGGGGTCACTTTACTGCGGCCTGGGAAGTGAACCTCGTCATAGCGCGGATAATATTTTGCGTCGTAACACTAAAATAAAGATATCCATAAAGACTGATGTACGAAATCGTGTAAAATGAACACGATCCATAAAACAATTTGGGTTCTAACACGACCGTGACTGACGTCATAGTGGGTACACTTGGTGCATTACTGGATAGCTTCTTACATCATTGGTTTATGTCATAGACTTGTGATATCCGTCATGATGCTGAATATGAAACCCACATATTTGTCATGTTTTATGTCTATTAACTAACACAACATTCAAAGAATTCACTGCGTAGCCACTGACAAGTACTTTAAAGTTCATTCTTAAGTCGTCCTTAAAGCACAGAAAGGTTAAAGCATCAGCAAACATCTTTACCAGAAAAAAGGTGGCGTAAAACCGTGTGAGCGATAAAGTAGCACTCAGTAGGAACATACCCTTCGGCGACACGCAGCGGCGCGTGCCCGCGCATCAAACACGAAGCTTTGCAGCCTGCCGGCCCGAGCGGTACAATCCCAATGCAAACGTTTACTCAAGTTCAAAAGAATATTGGTCTTTATACGAACATTGGTGAAATGAAATGATTGCCTACGGGTCAATGCCGCGCACCGTGACTCGCTTTAATATACACATCAAAACAGTTTGGTGTGGCCACAAAGATATAATTGTTTTTGTACATCGATATTCACAGCTCAGGATACTTTATTTTAAGCACCCAAAAGAAGGAACACAATTTTAATAATTATTTGCTATATAAATATATCCATTGTTCTAAAGCATCATTATACTTCTGTAGGTTTGCAAGAAGAGAAGAAAAATCTCTGTCTAGAAGTATTTTCATGTTTGCAATCGTATGTCTGGATCCTTCCTATTTGTATATCGTTTAAGTTTAAATATAAAAGCCATATCAAAATTATTAAAAGATAAAATAACAGGAAGTGAACGTGACAGTTTTTCCAAACCAGAAATCTCTGAGAAAAACATCTTACGAACAACTCAAAGTAACGTCAAAGAAAACCATGTTTACATACGTAGCGTACCTTATTAATAATATTTTGTATAAAGTATCTTATTTGTATATAAATTAATTTCACCCCGAAAATCCAAATAAAGAGCTTTATGAAAAATAACCATCGATTCAAACAATGTTATTTAAACATGACAAAAAAAGTTTATATCTTTATTATTATTTTAAATAAAACAACTCGAAAGAGAAATACGTACCCTGCAGTATAAACTGCGGAGACAATTTCCAATGAAACACAATTTCATATTAATTTCTTCAAGTGTAGAATGAAGCAATATCTTTCAATATCACCGGAACATATTGCGATGAAAACAATTTCAAATTGTGTATAAGATATTGGCCGAGGAGATATTGTATCAGGCGGATAACGTACTCTCGAATCACAACTCTGAAGTTTATTCTCGTGGATATCGCGTTAAATTCCACACGACTCGTATTCGGTACATTTATTTTGAAAATCTGCGGCGGAGCGGCTCAAGTCGAGTGAATGGGGAATATTACGTGGGACACGAACCGCTTTGATGTATCAAAGCAAATTATATTTCCGATGGAGGTGTGCTCGGTGCCATAGCGACATAATTAACTTATTTACGTAACGAACGAGTTTACAGTTTTGTTTAGAGGATGGGTTCTATGTCATTTACAACAATATTCCTTCTCAACCTCTTTGTAAACAAAACTGTGGTCAGTGAATAATCGGTCAATAGATGGCGTTCAGAAAAGTAGTTGAAAAAGATTTTTGTTACTTAAAACATTTGTTTATGCCGCAGGAATATTTGTAATAACGAAATTTATATATTTACTAATTATTTGAATAAAAATATTAATTGTAACTGGCTGCCGCGAATTCTCGAAGGCAAAATAAAACTAAATGTTTCGTTAGGCTATAGTTATAGGATGTGAAATTTAAAGTGTTGTGTAGCAAAAGTAGTGCAAATTATTCCAAACTCCTCGGGGTTGTTATGAATTAATTTCAAGTGAGGGAAGAAACAAATCGCGCGACCTGCATCTTGATTAGCTGTCGCGTCGCATCTCTGTATTGATCCCGGGACCTTTTAAGTTTTATTATTCGACATATCTTCCGTTCTGGAGTAAAATATATCTAGAATCTAATAAGCCATAAATGGTATCGCTCAGAATACATCAGACTTACAGCGATGACTGTTTACTCGCTTCCATCCTTCATTACATTACATATCTCTCATAAAACTGTAGATTATTTTTCATTCTTTGGTCGTAGTATACTTTTAAGGCATAACTTATACTCCACAATCATCTGAATCTATGTTCAAAAAGGTATGGTACACGACCGAACGTCATAAAACCGTCGAACATAAAACATGGCATTTCAGGATCACACAAAGGGTTAATTCGAGTCGGACTAACAGCCTATAAACGGCTGACTGCGTTACCGTACACTGTATTGGACCAAAGTCAGTGCTGAGTGCGTTCCCTCCCGCGCCGCCGATACGCACACACGATGGCGCCGATTGCGCTCCTCTCGCCTGCCCATATTAAATGTTTGCCTCCGAACGTTCGCAGGTGAAAGCAAACATGGTGCCGCGCGTACGCCCTTTATTTAAGCCCAATATTTTCTTATCGATGTGTACTTGTAGCGATTTATATATGTCATGTCAACGATCAGAAAACATATTTATCTCAGCTTTGTTTGTTGTCATTCCAATATTTACTTTATGAGACGAAAGTAATATATATTGCATTTTTTTTTTACTATAATTCGTACTCTATTCACGTTTATTGTTAACACTTTATCATTAAAATACGGCTAAACTAAAAGTTAACCTTAATTAGCGTGAAAGAATTCTGTTGAATACGTCTAAAATAAATAAAAACAATTTATTAAATAGGATACGAAGTTAAATAAAGACATTTACATATCAAAAACAAATTAAAACAATAGAATAAAAACTTTGCGCTTTAAAAAACAATCCAGAAATTTACAAACGTTCCTCGCGTTAACTCTTAGAATAACAGCAAAGCTGACAGATCAAACAAGCGAAATCCCGAGCAAAGCTCAAAACAGGCGCCGTCTTGCGACGACCAACTCAAAACACCTCCCGCTGATACGCATGTGAGATATTTACTTTGTAACACAGATCTTTCACAGTACTAACTGAGAAATCGCTTAAATAACATATCAAAGTGGTATTTGATAATATTCGCTTGTTTAGTTGTGCTAAACATAATCGTCTTTCTACAATATTATATTGCAGAATAGAATTATTTACTCATAATGACATTATTGTGAGGTTTTTGTCGATTTTTAATCGTCCATCGAGAAAAAAACATTTAAAGACAAAATATATTACTCCAACTAACAGTGTCGTACGCCAAAATAGAGATTGGAGGACATAAAATGATTGTAAATTTTAATATCAATAAAAAGACAGTAATGTTTTTTTTTTGCTATTGAAATTTAACATGAAATTCAACGCAAAATAGTATTTTAAATGAATCGCTATCCAACCTTCCTGTCATGTACTACAGAGCTTCAGATTTATAAGATAAATAGAGTAATTTTAAGGCTCAATAAACATTGTTAATTGACAGATCCTGTATTAATATTGACTGGGAGATGCGGGGCGGCCCGACTACAAACGTCTGTTGGCATAAACGTTAGCGAAAGTTGCTGTAATTCCCAACCCGGTTCAATTAACCCTGGACACGGGAGCGCAAGCCACGAATACAATCAGTGAGCTTCGCGGTGTCCAATATCCCAACGATATAGTAGTAAGTTCCTCAAATGTCGGGACAATAGTAAAAAGTTGTTATACGTAAAGCCGTGTACCATTGACCGATGTTTTTTTTGTAAAGACTCAGTTAAATTCTGTATCCTATTCTTTACTGTTTCCGCGCCGTCGCCTCAATGCGTACGAAATGTTCATAGCGCTGTTGATTTATTCGTGGAACACCGCGTGGGGTCCTGATTGTACATACGAGAAGTAACTTCGAGTTAAATTGTGTGTGATTTAGACCACTTGTACATATAGGCTCTCATAACAATGCTTATGTTTGTTTAAAAAGTTGCGAGTTTCGTATGAAAATAATTAATTTAATATTTAAGCCAACATTGGCAGCGCATTTTCATGTTTAAATTTACGCTGATATGAGCTTTATTATTTTTCTTGAGATACTTTTTATATAAATATGTTTAAATTAATTTAAGGCTAATTAGATGTAGTGTTGGTCGGATAAACATTGCCTCGGCCTATCCGTCTTAGTGCTGAGACTGCGACAATGTCAGGTTAGTTGGCTGATGTTTTTTTTTTATATATGATCTATTAAATAGAATCATCAGCCCAGGTTACGTTGCCACAAAGCCTATCAATTGTAATAAAAAAAAATGTAAGTAATTTTACATTTTGTTAATCTATCTATTCGAAATTCATATATTTTGTTCCTTAAGTTTTTGTGTCAAACAATGCTTTCACAAATCCACACACAGGAACCTATGAAAGACAAAAGACGCGCGCGCCCACCACGTAACAAACAAATAAGTAATAAATATCACTTAAACACGTTCTCTACTTGTTTAAGTCCTTTATTGAGCCAATTCAAACAATTTCATTGTGTCCTCGGACACAAATTGAGATTAAACGGTAATGGATATTGATAGCTTCTAATAGATACAAAAAAAGGTTCCCCGGCCCGCGGGAAGCGTTCGTCTAAATGTTGCAGTTTCTTCTTTAGGACAATGGATGTGAAACAGTCGATTAAGTCTCGAACACGTAAACTTTTATGATAGCCGATAACTCGGGTTCGTTACAAAGTGAAAACATTCATAAAAGTACTGTTCGGATAACGTTGCCTGCGCACAACAACGGTATGAAACTTTCTTCGGGATCTATTTAATATTGAATATTATTATCATATAAGTTAAGTAGTTTGAGAGAAAATCAAACATATCTGATTGAACATATAATTTTTGATGCCTTTGACCTTAACATATACGTGCACGTAAAAATGTATATTTCGTTGATTATTTTTATAACATCTTTTGTTCAAATCCCACTTCCAGTTTACCTCAACAGACTGTACGGCAGTATACAATCATAGTTAAATTCGTTTCCGACTTATGATCAAATGCCTAGAATGCTGTCATCATAAGAACAACTATATGGTCCATGGTTACATGTCTGACAAATTCGACCTCATTGCGCTGTCAGCCTGAAACGAAATTTTACGACATTGGGTACGAAATTAAATTCCCCGTCTATATATCCAGTTTTTAATTCATCAAGGAAAGAACAAATGAAAGCTAGTAATGAACACGGGGACGTTGTCAACTTCAATTAGAGCTATAAAAAACATCGTAAAACTAATAAAGACGACGTGTTAACAGCGAACGCACACGAATAGCGTGCGCTTCATAGAAACAGTAAGTTATTAATAACTTTCTATTACTTTAAGTACAACGTTTGTAGTTTACGAGTTTGATGGATGGATTGTAACTTAATGTGATTGGTTTTAGTATATTAATGTTTAGTTCTTTTTAATCGTCATCATTGCCTGCCTAAGTTATCCACTGGAATGTAGGCCTTCCATTGTTTACCAGAACGCCCGATCTTGTGCCGCCCGCATCCAGTATACTCCCACAACTTAGACCAGGTCTTCCGTCCATTTTGCGGGAAGCCTACCCACTCTACGCTGATATGTGTATGGGCACCCTCAAAGGACTTCTCAGGGCCATCAGCCGTCCGTTGCTTTTTTAAAAAGAACAATTAAATACGGTGTTTCAATTTTACTTTTTAAATGCCAAGAAATTTAAGAGATTAAGATTGTAATTATTAAAAAAAAATGGTGAACGTAGACATCTGAAGTCACATATAGAAGTTCGTCATAATAAATTGGTTCGGAATATAGCAAAAAGTTGAGAAGCAATTAGCGAAAAAGTGTTCAGAACGTTTTCCTCGTTGATTTTTTTGTTGATGTTTGTGTGAACGATACAACGATGCTACGGAAACTGATGATAGTGGAAACAAGAATGTGTTTAATTGGAGTGTTATGGTTGCACTCAGAGTGCTTGAATGGTAGCGACGGGCTCTGATAGTAAGGGTCTTCGATATTGAAGGGAGTACTGTAGTGTACTTTTGTTAATAAACAAGTTAACGATAAAAACGTAAACATACTAATATTATAAATGCAGAAGTTTAGATAGATGGATGATATTGGAATGTGTGTTTAGAACAGCTGCATAGATCTAGATGAAATTTGGTATAACTGTAGAACACTGTCAGGAAGAAAGTACAGGCTACTATTTTTTTTAATTTCGCCTATGCGGAGTCAGGACATCTATTGTTATCCAACTATTGTTTGTAAACAGTGCTTGATTATCAGAATTGTTAACTTACCCTATCTAATATATAAAATTGTCTTTTATTATATTCAGAACGATCAGTTAATAAAATTGACCGGCGCAGCAGGGGGCTAGGTTGACGCGTAACGCGCGTGGCCCGCGGCGACGGCGCGCGGTAGGCGGTGCGCGGCTGTACGGAATGCGCAGCCTATTTCCAATTTACGTCTATCAATCAACGGCAATCTCACTGAGTGGATTACTCGCAAATGAAATTTGCATAGGCTCCCGCGCTCGACATTTGTTGCTGATATTTATGTGTGTGGTCTTGTTTGCGTGCACTGCCCTCTAACGCTTTACTACACTGTTCTTTTGAACTATGTTTAGATCAACAAGAACATAATTATCATAATAAAAAAAAAATTACCATGTATTATATTTTTTCTATTATAAATACAAATTTATTGGTATACTAGCCCGTGATTCCATTTGCGTTTCCAATAAATTAGTAACCTTCGTGTATTTCCAAACCGACAGATTCAAGAAATTAGAAGATATTAGAAAGCGACTGAAGAAAAAAAAACATAACCTTCATTATCTTGTGACTGAAAAATAGGCTACATTTATTACTAAATTAGTTTTAAACGAGCGGATAACATCGCGGGCAGAAGCTAGTCGATCATAAAACTAGTGACACTATAATAACACACGTTGTTGAATCTGTTGCAAGTATCCGACGAATTGTATTCAACAAGAATTTATTAAAAATAAATTCCAAGCGTCTATTCAAGTTGGAGTGTTACAGGGCCTCGTAAAACTTTGTGCGACGCCTGCCGCCGAACGTAGCAAGGGATAGTTTTAATTGACCGAAATTGAGTCTCAATGTCTGCAGCGCAACGATCAATTTCGAATCCTTCCGTCTCGCCGGTACATTCCGAAATACGCAATTATGATTTTAATTGACCCACGCAGTGGATTTGACACGAATATCCGCCGAGCTGGCTGTTTGTTGATCGTGTTTTTAGCGACTTGCCGAATAAAAGCACGTTTACTGTTAATTAACTTTTTTTTTGTACAAAGAAAAAAAATAATTGCTTTTTAAAACATACGCCGTTCAATTATTTATCGGTTTAAGAATTTGGTTTTAGCAAGTAACTAAACAGTATTTCCATATTTTAGACTGTGATTTGAAAAAATCCAATTTTCGAACATGTATCAATTAAGCCATCTAGTGGCATTTTTCGAAATAATGACTTTCATAAGTTGAAATTAAACGTGATGTGAGTATTGTATTGGCATGCTCAACATTATTAGACATAAACTAAAGGACTGCTTATCACGTCAAATACCGTCCCTCGAGAATCATAATATTCGTTACAACGCAATTATTTTATATTTCATCAGAACTAAAGTTACACGTGCCGTTTCCCAAGCGATCGAGTATCGACAACACTCACAACTCAATTTTTCACCTCAGTACACATCAAAACTTATAATCAGCGATTAATTAAGAGAGGAAATACATGTAACTCGGTGTTTTCTCTTTCGAGCGCGTGCTTACGAGCTTTCTAATCTTGTTTAATGTTTTAATGAAAACATTGGACTCATCTCAATCGTCATACCTGATTGAATCTCAGTATTAATCTCATTAGTGTGTCAAAGCTTTGAAAATTAAAGTTGAAATATTGTGAAATGATTCGTGAATTCCGAGCGAAGTCAACTCTCCGTCGAGATGACCTTTTTAATTGTAAACTTGCCTGTGATGTTTTGTAATTGTGTTTTATGACGAGTACTACACGAACAACGACGGCCATCTCTAATTTGTTTAAAGTTTTTAATTAATGTTACGAAATTTCTAAAGACTTCGACCGAGACGAATTAAAATTAGACTTAAACAAAATATAATATTTCCTAAGTAGGATACGTTACAGACAGAATATTCATTTTGATTTTAAAGAAATGATATTAGAAGTTGCATGTCAAAGATTACGTTAACATACCAAATACCAAAGAGGTTATATGTATATCCTTTTCTTTGAATCAATGCTGTAATTTCATAATCAATTCTTCTCAACAAAATAGTTGATAGTGTAATCAATATAAAGATTATGTCATTGACACAATTAATATTTGAACCGCTTTGTAAGGTTTTGTTTATTTATTTATTAACATATTTACTCACTGCGTTCTCACAGAAACACTTCGGACTGATATTTATTTTAATATCCTTACCTGAAACAAAAAAAAACATTAATTGTAAATATCTGTTAAATGTGTTAAATTTATGATGGGTATAATTAGTGTAAGGTGTGTAGTGTAAGGTGGAAATGTAGTAAAAATGTTAAGAATACAACATGTTTAAATGTACAACTGGTGCACGGACAAAATACTGAAATAACGGTATATGTAAATAAAGGAGAGAAGTTCGAAGGACGAAGTTTGTTTTACTTCACTGTAAGGAAGTAAAGATTATGTTAAGCGAAATGCGCATAAAATCCACGGGTCAGTATACTTAGGCTCGGCGTTCCGCGTCTTAAAAGGAATTTATCCAGGAACGAAAGCTCGTAGGAAATTCAAATACTCGAACGATAAAAGCATTTCTAATCTTGAGACCAATGAAATTCTATATTTTGTGACTGCGGTCGTTCAACGTGACGCAGAGGATTTATTGATTTACTTATTTTAATGTTTCGTTACCTCCTGCAGATTGGAAGAAGGATTACTCGCGGAGGGTCCTCGGGGATACTTGTGAGTACTTTAGCCTCTCGCTGGTAATCGGTTTTTCATCGAAATTACATTTCTGTTTAGGGAGCCCAGTTCTGTATCATTTTTGTTCTTACACATGATCATTCTTAAATGTTTTTTCTTACAATTATTTTCTTTAAACATTTTTCTAATAGCTGTTTTGCTACGTTTTATGCAAGAAATACAAACTAGTGATATTTTAACATAGCAAAAATGTTTCATAACAAACAAAATGCAGACAAAAGGACGCATAAAGTGAAATAAGAAAACCTCGGATTTGTTACATTTCTGCATGTCCTTCACACGATATCTTTTAGTTTTAAAAGTGAATGGTAAGTATTAGCGTCAGTGCGAATGCGCCTTCCCTTTTGTCCGTCACAAACATTTAGCACAGAGTCGCAGACGGCAATATCGTTGAGATAACATCCGCTGAGTTTCGAACTTTCTTTATTTGCCCGAGCAAATGGACAATAGACAAGATGCACTTGGCTGCATACAACCGTTCCTTCTCGTGCCTCGGCGTCGTCGGCAACAAACACTTAAAGAAACAATATTCTCTTAATAGTCTGCTCACATGGTACACAGTAAGCTTTCGTCGAATAATTTTTATCAACTCTATCTTACTCACAAATATCCTGTAATTTAAAAGAAATCCAGTTGAACATTAAGAAGATAAAAATTACAAAACCAGTAGGAAATGTAATATGTTTTTAACAATACTTTTAAAATCGCGTCGTGTGTTCCGATAGCCCGGCAAAATGTACCACATTTATATGAGCGTTATAATATTGTAGACAAAGATAATTGAAGTATAGAGTATACAAAGATAGTCGTATATCCTTAAAAAAATATGTGCAACATAAAACCCGCGGAGCGTGGTATGCATTCGGCGCTATCGGGCGGCGAGCAGCGAGCAGCGGGAAGCGGTCGTCTTTTTTCCGCTAAACGTATTTGCCGTTGAAGCTATGCAATTGGAAGCAAAGTGCTATAGTGAGGCACGGCCGAGACAGACGACATTGCATTACAGATAATTGCATTTAAAATGTGGCCTACACGAGCGCGCCGCGCCTGCATCACTAACTCACTTAACACTATTTAAAAGCATAAATATGTACAAGCGTGAACTGAATTTTCCACGTTTTACGCTGCATTTTAACATGTCCACTTCAAAGGGTTATTTTACGTCTATTGTTTGTTTTAAAGAATTGTAATTTCGATTGCAGTGAAATTACTTGGTGCGCTCATTAATGTTTTTATAATCATAATTTTGTTTTTCGTCTTTTGTCCAAAACCAACACATTCAATATTACTACCTTTATTTATTTAAGTTATATTACACTTTTCATTGTTTTATTACTTCAATTAATTAATTGTTAGTAAAGTCACAAAATAACTCTACGTCAGTGACAACTTTTTTATTCGCCGTAACCAATGAGTAGGTTTAGCTCGCGCAGACCGTCTTTACTCCTCCGTAGTGTTGACTTCAACAAAAGAATTGCTTCATTCTTTCTAAATTTAGCTCCGCCTTGAACGCCTAACGGACGGGAGTTATTTATCTTTGCCGGCGTATAATAGAATTTAATTAAGTTACGTGTGACATGCTTTACGCGCCTGGAATTTTGCGAACTCCCGCCAACTCGATACAGGCCCTCGCTTACAAACTTATCTGTACTCGAACCTAATATTATGTCAGTATTTTGCCCTTTATAACTTCGTTGTGTCGCAATAACTGGCGCTCTTATTACCTCCATATTTCCGAATGAAAATATTAGTTTACACAGTTCAGGGTAATATACAACGGCATTCCTTTTATTTGGAGAAATTCGTATTTTATACACAAGACATGGTTAACACGATATTAAAATAATATCCACGATGATTTGGATACATGTATCAAATACGCTTGCTACATCGGAAAGAGTATTATAGTGTGCAATATAATAATGTTAGTGGGTCCGTGTGAGGCAGACTCACGGCTGAGCGCGAGGAGGGATGTCAGTCGCTGTCAGAGACACGTGCGCCGAATCGCACTGCCGTAACGACGCGCGTTTGACAAGATGAATAAAAATGTATTCCCGTTTTAACTCACACGTTATGAGTAACTATCGATATGGTTACATAATACAGGAAACGTCTGTAATATTTATTGTTTACGGTTTACCTAGACAAATTACAAACGGGCGGCATTCCTGATCGATTGGTGGCATGTGCGAATGAGGTAAGTTATGGCAAATATTCTTAACCTATAGATTTGCGCTGATTGACAATGATGAAAAAAGGAGAAATCGATTTTTTTAATACTCGTTACTTACAACGTAACTGCTGATCCCTAATAAACGTCGAAGCAGTACTGATAGCAAACTTGTAAAGCTAATGTTTGGGCGCAGCTGGTCAGCGATGAAAGACTCATTTTAATCATCATTTTGACGTGACAGGCCCCATTATCCTCGCGTCAAGCGAGTCTCATCTGCGGCAACTTTCCTATTTTATGCTGATTTATTAGAGATTTCTTAACGTTGATCAATTATAGACTTAGTCAAAAAAATTACTACATATTTAAAGAAATATAAAAATTTAATTTATGACAAATTGTATTTGCTGATAAGATTACAATATGTACGTCAAAAGTATAAATTTAACAGGTTAAAAATTCTTCGACTGTTATAAAGATTGCAGTAATAATAGGTATCTCAATGGGCTTGATCCAGTGGAGACAGTATTAATATAACAACATGATTTGAATGAGATTTGTGCAACACCGTAGCGGGAGGTAAATACTTCTACAGTTTCCCGTAAATTTTAACTAGAAATTTATATTTAATTTACATTATAATACAAGCACGAGATTCACACAGTAGTAATAGTATATGGAATTTGATCGCAAAGGGTATGTAAACATTCTGTCCCAAATAAACGTGTGAAAAAGTCAATAGTGGGTGCGAGCGGCCGTAGCGAGCCGCGTCACGTACCGGGGACACGTCGCCGATAAATGATTATTGCTGCGGAGAGAAAATTCCACTTTCCAAACCACTGAAACCTTAGCAACCGTCCGAGTGAAAAGTGGACGTAAAATGCTTACAGATGTTGATTTTATTGAACTAGATAAGACATTGAAGTAAAGTTTTCTAAAAAAAAAAGCTCGTTAATTCTTCGTTAAGCTCTTCTTCCGCAGGTATATAGAGTCGACAATGGCGTTTTTCCGACTTACCATAATATTTGACAACTTCTTTAAAAATTAAGGTTTTCTAATAGAGTTCCGTGAGACCAGTTTTCGTTCCACATATTGCACAAAGTCGTTTTTGTGTAAACTTAATAATTTATGATTGAGCGAAACAAATCAACTTCCAGTACAACTGTATCATGTAATTCGGGGACGTCTAACTTATCCGCACAATATAGCCGGTTAAACAATCGTCACGTAGCAAAGGGAATACCTTTATTTAAATGTCCCCCGGCACCGGCGCGGCAATTGCGAATTTTATATCCGACTGCCGATATTGCACATTGCTGGGGCACTTATTACGCCCGCCGAGTCTAATAAACAATTTCAATTTTTTTATTTAACTCTCCTTCTTGTAGTATTCGTTTTAGAATTACAAAATTGTAGCTTATTTCGAAGGAATTGATGGATTTGATTACATCATTAAAACTGCAATACAGTCAGAGATGTTTAAAATTATTTTTCAAGTACAACAAGTATTTTACTCTAGGACAGTTTGAATGGAGAGATCAAGATGTGCGGTTTAATTGAAGTATTAAACTATGGCTTTATTTTTTATTACAATCATAATAAAGAGAGAAAGACCTAGCATAATTTTACATAGTTAACTTAATTTGGAAAAAGTAAATGAATTTCTAACAAAAATTAAAGTGCAATTTATCACAAGAGGCGACCAAATTATTTGAAGACGTAATAAAAATAGTCGAAAGCGAAGTGAAAACATCCGCTTATTAGAGTGGCTCACAACGAACTAGCTGAGTTTTATCAGCTGTAAATTTTCACTCATAAATATTCCATTGGGCGGCGCGGCCCCGAGCTCCCTTTGTAATATTGAGATTCATAATTTGACCCCCAACTAACTCCGCGATCCACTGACTTTGAACAAGACTAATAGGCCGATGTATTGACGGAGATGCCTAGCGTTGTGTTTATTTTATCTTGTTGTGATTTATTGTAAAATTCGTTTTCATAACTTTTATTAAAATTACACTATAAAATATTTTTAAATACCCTGTACTTTTATGCATCTGTTAATATAATCCTTGAAAAATGTTGACAATAAAACTTGACATTGACGTTAAAGGAATATAAATAAGTTGAACATATAGTCGTATACAGTATTTGTTCAAGTTCCTACGTATGCACTTGGCAGACAAAAGCGTGAAATTGCGGTGTAGTGCCTACGCGAGAGAACCTATGTCAATTTGTCAAGTTTTGCCAGTTTTGCTACGGTGTTTAGTCTTCAAACTTTGTGTGTGTAGTTAGCTACACTCGTGTAGAGATCGGGTTCAAACTACGAGTTGATATTGAAAGTACTGTTTAAAGAGACGAAATATTTCATATCATTTCATGTACATCCTTTGCTATGAACTTTCGCATTTGAAATATACAGAAGAGTAAGATTATCGAAAGTTCCAAGAATAATTATTTGGATACCAAAATACCAACACATGTAGCTAAATGTCAAGATTTCAAACGTATAAAACGAAGTATTATAGATAACAAAGCTTCTTTCAAATATCAAAGTCGGTCAAATGTCACCTAGCACTATCTCTTTCGCTCAATCTAGTTTCAGCAACCATCCGACGCCATCCAGTTTTCAGCTCCTTTGACTCGTTCCATGAAACTATTTACCGAGCACCTCCTGAGAATTGTTCAGTTTCAGTCGCTATTACCGTTTCAGAGACAATTTTGAGAGGCCACTTATCTCAGTTGTTTCATACGTAGCAACTGAAGCTTGTGAAAAGTACTGTTACCTCGCATAATACCAACGTTATAAGGACTTTATGTTCCTTTTGAACAGTTTGCAAGCTTATGTGTGCTACATGCTCGGAACAATTGAGTTTTAACGCAGATAACATGTTACGTAAGGATCGCGCAGTTGTCATTGCTTTTATATTATTTGTACATAAATGTAATTCGAGATATCGAATCGAGATATAACATGCTACGATGTTTAAATATAATTTACTTATACCAAGGTAATGTAAATGTACATATTATATACAGATAAACGTATAAATAATGAAGAAATATGCAAAAGTAAAAACAATAAATAGGATAGCAAAGTGCCGTCAGTGTATGCAGCGAACGGTCGCAAATTCGAGATGTTTTCGAGGTAAGTAGACCTTATAGGCGTGCCGGTCCAATTTGGTCGAGAGGCACTCGACAGCGGCGAGGTAGTGCAAGTGACGGCCACCTAAGTACTGCGAAATTTATCGACCGTACGTGCCCCCACAAACGCTGAAATAAAAACAAACTCGGAAGCGTGAAGTGTCAAAGTCCATTCGGACGGGCGGCCGAGTGTTTGCGTTCGCTTCATACCTGTATATGTTTTAAATTAAACGCTGCTACGAACGGGCGATAGCGACTTATTTGTATACCGAATAGTCACAAAATTGGTTTCAGATTTTTTTTTCCAAACACAATCAGTTCATACTTTAGGTTAATAATTAATAACTTGTTAATTTTTTTATTTCTCTGCATCAGTGGCCAATGTTTTCAAGGCGACCTAATGATGAACATTAAATTAATAAGACCATTAAATTTAATAAACGTAAAATCATCACATCGCAGTGAAAGGAGTGGACCGTACCGTAGTAGTTTTATCGCATCATAATTGAATTTCCGCACTCGACAACAAACAGGAAGTTGCGCCGGCTTACGTCCGACGCTGAATATTGCCTCTACTTGATACAGTTATTATTTCCAATATGGCTATTAGTTTATCGTCCGCTCAATCGTTCATTTAATATTATGTTGAGTGAAAATTGACCTACTAGATACAAAATATACCTTTAATGAAGTAATCTAACAGTTCCTGCCCTTCGTATTTCTGTGCTATTTAATTTCTTTACTACAACATACAGTTATATGAATATGTATCAAGATTTTTTAATAGTATACGATAGCAAACAAGCAAGCGTTCACTAGAATTCGCCAAAAAAACGAAGTATCCGTTGCTACAGGTCCGCATAAGTAAATTTCATTGTCAATTTTTAATTGACAAAGAGGGGGAAGAATATACAGATGATATTTCTACTTCCTCCTTTACTTGTTTCCTCTCTTGCTGAAATCATTTTCGAAGGTTTATTTAGTATGTTATGCAACGAAATATGTATATATCTCTCTGTATGCATAAAGTAATTGCAATTATAAAACAAAATGGGAGATTTTGTAAGTAATCAACAATTTTATGATATATTGCGAAACAACTGATGCTCCGATATTTATGATCGAAACAATTTTATTACTCTCAATATAATGCAGGCCATGTTGATACAATATGATTACTCTCATAACTGAAGATAAGAGCGGTAAGACACAGTGGAAGTATTGGAGATTGCAACAATGTCCTAAGTAAGTTCGACTGGCACATTTACTGTCGCATGCAAAACTACCATAACTGTTTCACTGTTTTAAATTATATGAAAAATTAAGCATCTCTTAAAAGACAAAAAGACTACTATAGTACATTGATCACATAGTGTATGTTATTTAAACTTGAGATGGAATGCGAGTGAGGCACAACGCAAGCGCGGAGCACGGACAGTACTGAAAACTTATTCTTTTGTAAGATACGCTTTTCTCTCCATTGCCGCCTAAGACCTGGTCCCGCAGCAATTGCCTACAAAGCCTCTTTAAATAGTTTTTGAAAGCTTTCACCGAGCTTTGCCTTGAGAGAACCGTACCATGCCACCCACGCCGGTGTGGGGCTCCGCTTGCAGCGGATTGAAGTTCATTTTATTAAGTACTTTACTAAATAAGGTAGTCACGAATACGTGGACGTGACGTTTTTTATTATTTTACTATATATTAGATTTGATATGACAAACAGTCAAGATCTATTTTTTTTTAATTCTACGAAATTAAAGAATAAATTGGTTTTGACATTAACCAATCGTCTTTCATGTTTGAATATACTTTGGTTATATACATCATACTTGTAAGACATAGTGGAATAGTATAGACGTATAAAACTCCAAATTAATTAGTTAGGCTCTCAGTGCATTTCTTACTTTATTTACAAAAGCGGAACCTACAAAGATCGGAGTTACTCCGGTACTTTCTATAGGGACTCACCTACACTACTTCGTTGCGTTTCACTTCTCAAGGGAGAACCGACTATTTGTGAAAAACAGC
Organism: Papilio gigon; assembly: GCA_027563995.1. Classification (NCBI taxonomy): domain Eukaryota; kingdom Metazoa; phylum Arthropoda; class Insecta; order Lepidoptera; family Papilionidae; genus Papilio; species Papilio gigon. The sequence goes on along the minus strand of JAODUI010000030.1, from coordinate 734,403 downwards.
AAATAACGGGCCTTTGCAACTGATAGGCGAACTCGAGTACCGCCTCTCCCTTGCCTCAACAATACAACCCGATTCATTTCCTCTAAAACTCACTTTGAGAGGGAACTTGTTAATAACGACCGCGGAGCCCATTGTGAGGTAGCTCTCAGGTACATAATCATTTTATATTCCTTTGTTTACCTAAATACAATAACTTGTTTTACACAGTAGTATCATAACAATCAAACATTCAACATTTTGTTTTATATCAACCTCAAAATACATCTCAAACTTATTCTATGTAATCATAAAATTCGCACATGTTGAAATAAAAAAAAAAAATAATGATGTAAAATAAAATATGATAACGTAAATATAATTGCGAGCCGTCCCGTGAGAGCCTCCGGTCATAATTAAAGATAGAAGCACGAAGCATACAAAGATGTGACAGAGGCCAGTCGCGCAGACTATCAAAGGGACCCTTTGACTACTCACACGTACAGCCAGTGAAAGGCACAACAATCTGTCTCACTGCATTTACGAACGTATCAAAAAGTTCCACAGTCCTCTTATTATTCGGACTTTGACCAATGTCGCATGCAGAGCTCTGTGGGCCCGCCCGGCCACTCGTAGCCCCGGAATTAATCAATTTCACTTATAACCATTCACCGGTACATATTAACTTTACCTCCTTTGTCGTATAAAGAATTAATCCAATATCTTCGGATTAAGTAGGCTTCGAGCACAAAGGATGTAATCAGACTCCGGTTAACGTATTATAGTTTATACCTTCACGTTCTTTTGTCCTTATATGTCCAACGTTTTCTAGTAAATTATTTCTTTGAGAGGCGTGGAGTAGTCAGTGATATGATATTTTCTTTTATTTATTGTAAATCTTGATTAATGTCTTAATTAGATCAGATTTTACTATAATGTTAGGTAATTATATTATTTCTGAAGCTATACATGAAGAAAGCCTTTGGACATTACCTAATAACTATTCTTACTAAAAATTCAAGATCTGGAAAAAATTGTGCAGTATCTTATTGAAGTTTGTTAAATGATATCTAGATCTTTTAATAAGTTATGTCTTTGAAAATAGGAAAAACAATTGTGGTGGTTAGAGCGGCACTAGGCGTCATCTTGCATGTTGTCCAAAAAAACAGTAGTTTGGGCAGAGTGGAGGTGTCTGTTGAAACAGGTCATGGCGACTGCATGATGGATACTAGTCTGAAAGTACTGAAACGACTGAGAAGAATTTCATCCAACGGAATAATTTAGAACTTTATCGGAGTAATTCGAAAAATCTAAGTTTTGCTGAAAGCAGAATTTTAAAGTACAATTTCATTGAGTTGTAAAATTGTTTTAACTAGTCAGTTGTTACCCACGTGGCAATATTTATGTCACCAATTAGGTACCTAGACTCGACTTTATTACACTTTCAACTCCGTTTTGTCCTCTTAATGGCGTCGAGCGCAGTTCAAAGTAGTTCCAGATGTTTTCTGAAGCAGACGCGTTAGTTAATAATTCCCTTTATAGTCTGTTAAGTTGCTTACAAGCAAGTCACCTCAGAGATACTTTGCCACTACACACATTACGGTAAGCTCTTTAAATATTTGCCGGAGCAGCGAAACTAAATTGGAACACGTTGCGGTGTGCACGGGAGCAACCCGCTTTGAGAGCGTGATCTTTTGATTAGTATTTGATTTCTGTTTCACTTTGTATTCTATTGACTTCATATTTGCCTTCAATTTTATCAGCTAGTACTCGCGTGAAGTGAATATTATATCTGTCTGCCATCAGCTCACCGCTGCCATCTATGTTTACAATTTTACACTTAGGATAATATGTGTCTGCATTAAGAAGTCATCCTGACCATCTTGTTTCTCTTTAAGTACAAAACGTATCAAATACTTTTCAGAATAATTGTTGTAACTCATTCTTTTGTATAAGGAGGTAAATATTGCGCTTTTTTTGTAAGAAATGTAGATAAATAGTACACCACAAGCGGTGTTATCCCAAGACTCAAACAATCAACAGTCTGGTTGCGAAGAGAGGAACCTCGTCACAATGCGTGCGATTTCTATAACAAGTGCCTATTTTTGTAACAATTTTAGTTATCAGCATGTCTTCATTTCGTTTATCGTCGTCTCCAGATTTACTAAAAAGAAATATCTTAATTTGAATGTTTAGGTAAAAGTACGCTAACGTCTCGTAATCCATCATCCGTGGCCCGAGCTCACGATTATTCCGTACAAAGTGAATGCGCCTCCTGTAAGAATAAGGCAGCTGTAAAAACTTCCCCACTTTACACAAAGCGGCACAAATGAAAACACGAGCGCAGAGTAATCCACAATTACGCAGCTACATCGGTAAGAGATTCCGAATAAAATACATAATCCGGTCGTCGTGAGGCGCGTTACAGTTGTCGGGATCGGCCGGCGCCGCTCACCCGGAAAAACTCGGGCCCAATGTTTTCCAGCTCAAATAAAAATTAATTTCTCACTCGTTCCCACTCGATGAACATTACGTATCATGTACGCAATCAAATCTTAATCCACATTAGGATGCTTCCCTGATGTTCATTTAACATTACCAAAAAATTCATTGAATTCATTTCCATGAATAATTTCGTTTTTAGTTCAGTGACATTTTAAAATTTCGTCCCAATGCCAGTCCCAATCCTTTTATTAATAGAAAAGAAAAGAGCAAACAAAAATATCTTTTTTTCCATTATTGTGTTTTTGGTTGGATTTATATACTCTTATTCAACAGTTTTATATGAGTACATTGTCTAGTTTTGTTTTTAATAAAAATATAAAACATTATCTTGTAAGTTGCGTACGGAACAAGCCTTGACAGGTTCGTTCGTATTTCTCGAAAGTTGTTCCAATGCTCGTGGGATTCGACCGAGTTAGGATTTTCTTCTTTCCAGTTGCGTTCGAGAGCCCGCTGTACACTGCAACGATACTCTTATAACAAATTGTAATACTGGAAATAATTTTGTGAGTACTGTTATACAATACAGTCGATTCAGAAGTCGAGTGGTTTAGTTGTCTGTCTACAAATTCGAAGGCGTATACTGGATTACATTTTTGAAGCTCTAAACGTTTTTGGCAGGTAGAAATTTGTATCAGTATTAATGATAGTCAAAGTGTGAATTTAATGGTTGTTACAGTCTCAGATCAAGAAAAGGTTTTCAAACTAAATTAATGTTAACAAAAGAAGAACTGTACTTCAAAAAAGTTTACTATAAGTTTCCTTTCCATTGAAACTACTGTTGTCATCAGGAAACAAAAGTAGCACACAAAGACCAATACGAGATGACTCTGGTAACTCCTTAGCTAAACTTTAAAGCTCAATGTTTAAAGAAAAAGTTCCAGACACTGAAATAGTAGAAAAAATACAGTTAGCACTACTGCGGGCGACGGTACGACATTGTTACTCGGACTCGACTAAAGTAAAGATCCTCTTCCATTTTCCGATAGGACGGGCGTAGTATCATTCAAGTTTTTTATTAACCAGACCTGGTCAATGAAGCGTCCTATCGATCTGGTCAAACCGAGGACAGCTAAATGCTTTCATTTTACATTCCTACACTTTTGTTTTGTGAACGATTGCGTCTTTTTCTGTATTAACATACAAAAAAATCATGCTTTTAAACTCTACTACCATACATTTCGGTTTATCTAATTTCTATGCTTACTGTCCGTTACATTTTTTAAAATTGTAAATAGTTAAATTAAATATCGTTAATGCAATAGAAACATTAATTTAAATATTCCGTGTTGGTACACACTAAACCGTCTCTAAGTCCGTAAACTTGTCAATTATATAACGTAAAATCAGATGAAATGCCGCCATTACAGCAAAGGATAAGCCAATTACCCAGCTCCGGGACTTTGATAGGCTTCGTTCGAATTCAATTTTTCAACACTTCTACGTTTCATTGTGATAATGGACCCAAATAATTCGAATCCAATCACAAAATCCACCGCAGTACGGCGACGACGCGCCACCAAATGATCTGGACAAGTTAAATTGGATTTAACTTTAAATAGCATTTATTAATATTCAAGTAAAATCGACTATGACATTTGGATAAGGTGGTACCGATAATATGAAATAATTCAACGCTGTTGTAATGATCTCTTCAAGGAACATAGTCATAAGAATTTTCTTAAATAATACATATATTTATACGTATTACGATAGCAAACAAGGTCTTGCTTAAAATAAAATGGGCAAAGTGACTTTCTCAGCAAACACGGTAAACAACGTTTCACGAAACATATTTATTAAATGGAAAACCACAAACATAATTAAAGAGAAAGACTAACGCTGAATTAACAGTTTTCATTTTCAATTCTAACATGAAATGACTCAAAGGATGGAATCCTTTGCAGTGTCTCTGCTGTTTGTTGCCATCAAACTTGATCAAATGAAAAATCCGTCGGCGGCTTGCGGCTGCATCGAGACTGGATGTTTTTTTAATTAGAAGGCAAGCCCCCATCTGGACTTCCTTTATGTTCTTACATAGCCAATGACTCGAAATGAGGTATTTCTCTTTTTAAGTTTTCATTTTAGTTATGAGCATCACATGAGGGGTGTGGCGGGTACGCGACGTCGCTACATATGCTTAGGATATTTTGTATTAAAGATCAGAACAACTACACCGTAGAAAGCAACTTTTTATTTTCAAAGACATAAGATTTCAATTCCATTGACGTTTACAAAGATGTGACGATGACAGTGATGTGTGTACGCCGCCGCGCTGATATGGGACCACCGCTCGTGTGGCATGTCTCTTAAGGTTTGTACTATCAAACGTACAATGAATTTAATATGAACAATCACATAGCTTGTATTATGTTGATTGTGACTATATTATAAGAATGTTTAGACTAAAATTATTGTTATTTGGAATACCGCTCAGTAAGTTAGTTGGAAACTTAAATCCCTGTCTTCGCACTTCTCGCTCGAAGCACATGTAATTGTTTTGACAATGTTGATTATTCATGAGCACGCATTATTAAGGGATCACTTAACTATACTTAATTCGTTCGTCTATTTTCCCCTGTCTACACTACAATGACATTTACCAAAAGAAATACTTAATTTTCTACCATTAATAAACGTTTTTAGTCTGTCCGAATTTAAGTTAGATTGATTTTTAAAAAGTGTAAAAATTTTTTTTTTTTTAATATTAGCAGTTGTTTATTATACCACTCCAACTAAGCCCTAGGCTTGTGGTAGAATATGGTTTACGACCATAGTCCAATGATGGGACTCAAACTCTCGACCGCGTGATCGGAAACCAGTGCCCTTATCCGTTAGGCTACTGGAGCTTAAAACCAATTGACTATATTAATCTAAGTTATAATTTTCAGTCTTATGTAATACTGAACAATTTCAAGTGGTATATATTATAGGTTATACTTTAGTGAAAATCTATTAGCAAAGTTCGGATGAAATTTCTTTAAGACATAGTGGAACACGCTAGAACATTGTTATTCACTTAGAAGTTACACCGCGGCTTAGCCCCCGGCCCCAGGCCCGCAAGAGTTGTGCAAAGGATTACCAAAGTAAACAAAATCTATGTGGAGTTAATCCCTTCGCCATTGCCTAATATTATTAAACAAAACTGCAAGATAATATTAATGATGACCCCGAGCTATATGAGGATGGGTTCAACGAATTTGCTCACTGTTTTATTGAGAGGAAATTAAATTTATTATTAAATCCCGCGCCTATAAGTTTTGCATACATAATTTGATCCACGGTGAAGTAAAAAATAAACATGGGAACACAACTATACGTATCTGTGTTACTTTACAAAGCAAACAAACTTAAATATACAGGGTGTTTTTGTGTAATATTTTAGTGTGGCAAAACATTACAACATAGAGTTTTGTTAGTCAAAAATTAAAGTTTTGGAAGTAACTAAAAACTTTACTGTATTTTTTATTTATTATAGAATCCATCCAGTACTCTGTTCTGCGTGTTTACTATTTAATTATACTCTCGGTGAAAGATTTTCGTTTATCTAAAAACCTTCGGTAAATAAAATATGGAGCGCACGAGACCAATCAACCGGAATTTCATCCAACATTTTGAGCGGGTCTTCATTTTTTGTACTCCTCAAAACAACATAGTTACGGGGGAATAAAAACCTTTTTATTGTGACGTTCAGCATTATTGAGCCTTCCCGAAGACCTTTAGTGATTTCTAGTAAAGCCCACCTCAATAAATTTCGCTGGAGAAAAATAAATAAGTAAAGTACAGACTGACCCTCTTTGCGTCGATGTTTTATGCCAATCGAGCCACTGAACCGCAACTGTTTTCATAACATTTACCCATTAACGGGAGAATCTTTCATCGTTATTATGAAATCAAATCGCATTCATGTACCTGTATGTTAGAATTAACACAAATCGATACAAAGACGGCCAGCGGATCTGTCGGGCCAGCGACGCCAGGTGGGGTAAGAAATTGCTGGAGTGGAGGGCACGGTTGGAGACCAGAAGTATAGGTCGTCCTCCCTCCAGGTGAACCGACAACTTGGTGCGGACGGCAGGAAGTCGTTGGATGCGGAAAGTGGAGGACCGCATACTGTGGAAGGCATTGGGAAAAGCCTATGTCCAACAGTGGGCAGACGGGGGCTGTTGATGATGATGATGATCTAAAGACATAATCATAAAAGGTGAAACAGAACATAAACTTTCATTTGAACCAAATAAAACAAAAGAGAAACAAACTTACCAGTACCAAAGCTAGGCTAGCCTTGAACAAGTAATTATAGTTGTTAAGTGCAAAACGTTAATCTTAGTTACACGGGGACGGAATGAAAACCGTTTTAATTCACTTAAAGGGAATTCGAGTTCTTTCCTTTAATTAGACTATTGGTGGCACCTGAGGCATTCCCCGCGTCCCCCCCTCGCCTATCATGCTCTGTGTCACGCTGAGAGCGGTTTACTACGTTCCGTGACAAAGTGTTACTTTTATTTCTTGTTACAACGATACTGTTTGCTAACTTTCTACTATCCTGACTTTACATAACCACAAATGTAAGTACATAACAACGCACATTAGGACGTCAATAATTTTATAATATAGAATCTAGTGAGATAACACTGAAATTCGCTCAAAAAAAATCTTTTCAAAGTTTGCCGAAAAACATATATTTTAGATAACTACTTTGTAGATATGTGCAGGTTGTATCACGGTGTTTTCCTGCACCGTCAGAACATCGGAATAACGTACACACGACGTACGTTCAACACATCATCATGTGGCAGGGATCGAACCAAGGACATGCAGTTTACATGTCATTAACCCCTGAGCCGTTGAAGATCTTTAAAACATAACACTGTAATTAATTACACGATAAGGAGAAGAGTTTTGTGCAATACATTTATTGTATTTTGCAAACGTTTGTCAAATTTTAAGCAATTATTTAAAACAATACCAAATCGTTTACCTAACGATCTAAGGTAAAGTTATTATTCTGATGTAATTATACGCAATTCTATAAAATAACATATGTATTTTATGACGTGAATAAAGTTAAAAAGAAGGCTAGAGATCTATGTGGACGGTCCGTGAAGATATTTTATTCCTTAACACATTCAGTTCCACTGTACTATTTGAGAATTCCTGACAACATGACTGGCACTGAATGGGTTAAGAATTTAATTTTTTTTTTGTATGTAAATACGACTTGTTACATCAAGGCCATCTAAGAGTTATTATAAATACTAAAATTGATTAAATACGAATGAGAAAGAAGTTTTAAATATAAAAAAAAAGACAGAGTCACACACATTTACTGAGATACTAATTCAGATTGTCGTTGGAATGAAACATCTAAAAAAGAACACACATAACGCTGTACAATGCGAGTAAAAATCCAATTCACTAAAAGGCCCCGAAGTCCATTTTAATATATGTCACTAAACGGCGTTGCGCGTCCGACGGGCGGCGGGCGACGGCGGCGGCAGCGGCGGGCAATTGTTATTCAATACCACTTCATGAAATATGTATTTATTGTGTGCCCACCGAGGGTGCTGAAAATTCATACGTAATATTGGTATAACGACACCTTCTTGTAACGTTCCGGCGCATCTACTTAGCACCACGTTGACGTGTGATTTAATACGATTGTGTTTTGAATACAGCAAGTATATGCATGTATTCTGTTTGTTTTATTTGCGTTAGATATAAACTTTGAAATGTGGCACACAGATACGTTAGCAGGTCATCAAATAAAATATTATATAATATAATAGTAAGACATATATTTTATTTGATGACCTGCTAACGTATCTGTGTGCCACATTTCAAAGATATATATTCAGAGATACGCAACAAAAATTCGTCCACACTTCTGAACTTTCGGATTAATTAGTCTAGTACGATTGACTCTTCAATTTACTATATTGTAAAAAATTTTCATGTCTGCATTTAGTCAAGAAAGAGCAGTTTTTGATGCCACACAAGACAAATAATTGAGATTAAATGCATATTAGTAACGATAATTTTCCTCTGTGGATTACATAATTGTTTGAAAGCGACAAAAGTAAGAGTAAAGTCGTGTAACATTTAACGTAACAGCACTCTATGGGCACGCAGGAAGGCGAAAAGTCTTCAAACAATTTGGTTAAATGTATCGTAAAAAGTTCAACATTACAAGTTAAACTTTTTGTTTTAGAAAACATTGAAAAAGTAATATATACTCACCGCTTGTAAGCAACGACGTAGACAGACATTACATGTATTTTTATCGTAGAAACAAGCTGCCCATTTGCTTTACAATACTTTAAGACAACAAGACAAAATGCTAAACAAACTTTGTTGAATAAATGAAACGAAGGGTGAATTGAGATGGTGATCGGACGATCTCATCTAATCCGCGAAAGACGGCGGATCTCACGGACCAATACTGTGAGCAAACTGTAATGGTTATAGAAACAATGACAATTTCATTAGTTGTTTCCATTTATTGCATCACACTGTCGTTGTTGGTGTTAGAGCGTCAGTGGCTCAGTTGTTAAGAACTCGACCGGATTGGACCGTCCTACATTTTACCTTATAAAAGTAAAAATAACAGTGCTCTCCCTGCAATCAATTTGCATAATAAACGACAAAGTCTTTATGCTCTAGTGACCTAATGAGACTTCAGACGTAAACAAAGAAAGCGTAAAGAGAATATACGCGAGTCTAAGGAACATAAAGGCTCTTGTATCATTCATAATTGTTTGAAAGCCTGACTTTTAAAACGCAAATTCTTCCCATAGTCAACAATAATGGCACTTGACAGAGAGGGAGAACGTAGTCGAGGAAATATACTTAATTCAATATTTTTCAAACTTAATGTTACAAGGAAAAAAAATCAAGGCAACATATAAAATTATATTTTTCTTTGTATATAGTTGCATCAATTGGATATCACTTCAGAATAATTTGGTATAATTATTATTAAAAAAAAAATAAGTAAAAACTTAATACCATATTACAGATAATATTGGATGCCATTTTACTGTGAAATACAATGAAGCACAATTTTTAACTGTTTTCTGATATCACTGACGCTGACGTTGACTGGAAATGTCCACAGATCTGTACTACGTTGCTAGGGAATTAAATATTTAACACAACTCATACATTCAAATATAAAATTTGTGGCTACTTCGTGTTCAACTTCACGTCTAGTGTCAAGAAAATTGTTCAAACGCTCGAAAACAATCGCGCGCGAGCGAACCGCGCCGCGCCGGCGTACGAAGTTAGGTTTCAGGTGATTTAAATTCATACCACCGTCACGTTGTCCGCTCCAAAGTTGAAATTAATTAAGCCCCTAGCTGCGGAAGCATAGTTCACTGCAATAGTTGCGAGCAACTTTACCTAACCATCTTTATTTATTTAGTGGTCGGATGCAGTCAGTGTTAGAGACATGACTTGTTGTGTTGTTTTGTTTTGTTTTTAATTAGTTTTGTGTATAATCACTATGGCATTTAACCTTAAAAGCCGACCTAAACCAACTCAATTAAATACCTATTACTTTGCTACAAAAGCATCGATCGGTTCTTATTGTTGTGTTAGTGTTATTCTTTTATAATTTTGGGAGAACGTTAGTTCTAGATTATTATTAAAAATACTTACTTTATGGTAGGATACTAATAATTTGTGTGTTCATTAAACAGCGATTTTTTTGGTGAAAAGTTTAAAGAAGTTATCGCAAGTCAATATCGAACGCGACGCGACAGCTAATCAAGATGCAGGTCGCGCGGTTTGTTTCTCCTCTCACTTGAAATTAATTCATAACAACCCCGAGGACTTTGGAATAATTCCCACTACTTTTGTTAGCCACTACTGGAGAATTAAAAATAGCTGATCAATAATTTGATACTAAAATAGGTTCCCAGTGTTGTCAATGTTATCGCAAAATTATTTAAATTAAATATCTGTTCTATTTATGAACGTTTTATTCCAAAATGTGGTTAAAATAAAAGGGCTTTAAAATAGCGAAATGCGATGCTTGCTTTTCGCATAGCGGATTGGGTGCACTTTCTCACAAAGACCTCTAATTGAATATCTGTTTTTGTTTAAAGTAAAATCCAAGAGATAATGGAATTGAAACGAAATAAAGATAAACAAATCTCTAATTACTTAGATCGGACGCAAATAGAAGTTCTTGATCAACTTTACATTCTAATAAAAACATTAAACATTTATTTAGGTTTCTTTTACGTTTTTAAATAAATTTACACTTAAAATAGATTCAATTAAGACTATTTTTGATCAATGCTATCGGCTGTATATTGTTTGCACAAAAAATAAATGAGTAAATAAAGGCAAAAGACTTGTAAAATAATAATAAAATGAATTAGCTATAAAAAGAAGGAAGACAACCAGAAATCCCTCTTCGTTTAGCCGTTCGCAACAAATTGCCTCGCTGTACGTTCCGCGGCCCAACAAATCATCTGACGGGGCTTTAAAAAATAATGTAAAAGGCGTGCAATTGTTCGAGCCATAAATAAAAATCGTTGCGAAAACACCTCAGCAGTTTTAATATTTTAATCCGCGGCGCGTGAGAGCATAAATTTTGTTTGACTGTTTGATCGTGCCGTCGATCCCGTATTCGTGCGGATAATTCCCCGAGTACGAATTTCCGAGGGACCAATGAGCTTTCATTGTGCGGGATCATCGCCTGAGGCTGTTGGCGATACCTACAAGTACATATTAAAACATAAACAATGGGTATTTTCATTTTATAATCAGTGAAACATGATGTTACTTTAAATAACATTTACATCATTCTTTTCCGGCACCATATTGATTGCTTGTTGTAATCAGAGTGTGCTAGTTAACAACGATGAAAAAACAATGTCATCTACTGTTATTAACTTGTATTTGTATAGTCTCGACATGAGTAAAATAGCCAACCAATCTTAACGTAGAATAATAAAAAAATAAACTACAAAAAATTACCCTATAAAACCATGAATCCAACACTAAAAACTTGTTGAAGTTTTTATTATTAAAATGAATAACGCCGTGTTATATGATTTATCGCCTTTAATCCGGCAGCTACCGGCTGTCAGGGGCTTGAGCCCGTGTTGATTACACGCTAATTATGATTAATATGCCAAACTTGTCGTTGTTTTCACACCAAACACGAAATGATAGTGTAATCGAGTTAAACGCGAACGTTTCAACGCCACCCCACTTTCATAATTAACTAAAATATGAACCACATCACTTGATACACTTTTTAATACCTATAAAAAGTTTTTTTTATTAATAGTAAGAGATACTTCTACTGCTTTTAGTTTGAAAAAACTTTTTGATATCACGGAAACAATATTGAAATGACAACCGTGCTAATTAGCTATCCTTTAGTAAAAAAACATAAATATATAATAAACGCAGGTTAATGATAACATATCACGTTTTCAGAAACAAAGTTCGTAGAAATCATTTTATTTCGATTTAAAAACAAACAAAAACATACCAACATGTCACTCAGTGTGATGTATTCGGCCCGAGGCGAATACGTCAAAAATTACCCAATAATATTTGATCCGCACCGTATACAGAAACGTACCATCTTTTAATTTTGTTTCACACAACACATCCAGTGCGATAGTTCAAAGTACACTGGTTGTTTTCAATGAAATACATGAACATTCAGGGAGTGACACGAGCTGGTGAAACATTGTTCCTGACCTGCATTTTATATAAAATCCGACTCCCGGCGACTCTACTGACCGGTACGTTTAAAATTCGTAGCACGGCTACGGCGTAGTGACCGAGCCTACGATTTTATTGTATTCGAGAAACATTTTTTTGTTACGAGTGTTGGAAAACAATTGAGAGGGAATTGTTAGATTTTTTATAGCATAAAAATATTTTACTTAACTATATTATGTAATTCAGTCCATACATTATATCCGGTGTACCCAAATTGCAGAGGCCATTAAGAACCATTTCTTTAACAAGATTTTACTATTTTCGGAAATGTATTTTACATTTGTATAATGGCCACAATATGTTTACAACAGAAAAGTAAGATCGTAAAACTTTTGAAAACACTTTTTTCGCATTAAGTAAATTTATGAATTAACCTTAGAGTTTTTGATATTTTTGCATTTTATTGTCAACGTTTTAAGTGGTCGCCGGTGAGTACTTTTAAAGTTGATTATATTCACTGCTTAACCCATTACCCAGTAACATTTCAGGTCACAGTACGAAGGTGAATCGACCACTAAAATTGGTGTAGGGTAAAGCTTTAATATTTGTCACAGGAAATGCCCTCTATTTACCCTGTAGCTGTCCGGTCAAAGGCAACTCATTGATTCCGTGCGAGGGCGGTACCCTTTGATATTTGTGTACCCGAAGTTCCGTTGTAAATAACGTTTATTTAATATTTGACTTTCTGGATACATCGTCACTCAAACTGTTACTAAGAATGATCTGATATCGGTTTTGTTTGATTAGTCTCCATTTTAATTTGACTACTGCTGCTCGTATTAGTTTAAGCTCTTTCATTAATTTTGTATTGTTTTTGTAACTTTAAGCATTACTTATATACGTATGACCAGTTACATTAATTTATCTAATTAATTTAAAAACGAGTCGCGTTAAGCCTAATAATTTCATTTTAATTATCAAATAATTTATTAGCTTAATAAAGAATACAAATATTTTTAACCTTTTTTAACCTAGTATCACACGAGGGAAGTCCCGTGCGAAAGACTAGTAGCTAAGAACAGTACTGCTATTGTTTGAACGCACACTTATAGTCAAAACAGAACTGTACAATTATTTTCGTTAACTGTGCTACCCTCGTGTGAAACTAGCATAAGCACGTCCGCCATTCTAAAGAACGCCGGGTCATTTCTATCATCCCGCCGGAATTCATTACACTGGAAATTTGTTTGGGATATGAAATTCCTAAGACGCTTTAACGTTTTCAAACAATTTACGTTATTCCGAAGTGACCAGTTTTTGTTCGATCATTTTGATTATTCCATAAATTTTCCGGGAATTTTATTGTTAAATTATATTATGTTAGGAATTTATAAAGTATTCTGATGCTATGTTCATTTGGGATATTCGTATTTTTAAATTACCTTCTAAATGTATATACATTTAACGCTAAATAATTACTTCGTTAGTTCGTTTCATAAGAAGTTATAAAGCGAGTAATTAATTTGTATTCTTTGAGTTGGAAGTGTTGTATAGAACAAGCACACAGGGCAGGTATTTTGATTAGGCAGGAGACTTTAGTTGGAAATAAATGAAAACATATTACAGGAGGAATATTACTTTATAAGCCCGCAAAGGGCTGCACCCAAATCAAAGCAGGCACATCACTTACAAGGCGCGGCGGGTAATTTTAATTAAAGAGAACGCGGTATCTGCTCCATTCTCAGCTTTATATATCGTTTTACGTTTCTGCCCTCATTTGTTGGGAGCAAAATTTAAATATTTTACACTTGAAAGGAACCTTTTCGATCGTTACCTTAGGCGTTTTAATGTCCTAACGCCACCTCCGGCCCATTACTTCAGGTTCAATTAGATGATATCTGACGTTTATAGTTCTTTATTCATTCAAGGAGTCAGATTATGCTTTTCCAGAGCTAGATAATGCCGTTTAATAGCGGTCCGATCATTATGCCACTTTCGCAGTGTAATGAAAATTTTGCCAAGGTTTTACGATCGCTTCGCGAAGCACCTTCAGTTTAATGAGTGATTTATCTGTTCGAGTGTTTATTTCCCTGGGCTCGTCGGAATGGTGTCACGGTAGTGCTGTTGCTCGGCCCCACTAATTCCCGCAAATTTATTGTTGTTTTATTTACAATGTCTGACTACACTTGAATTTAAATAACATCATGTTGGTGGTTAAATATAGAACCACAATAATTTTATTATGATCGATATAGTAATTAATTTTGGCGACATTTTACTCTGACAGATTTTTAAGGAGTAGTGCGTACTGTGTCGACATACTTTGGGGAAAGGCGTAGGTTATTGACGTTAACAACTATTAACCGCATATTATAAAAAAATACTTAAGTAACACACGACCTACTTAAATTAGTCGTAGTAACCATTATTAAATTGAATATAGTAAAACTTTTATTTATTCAAATGTAACTAAAGCTAAATATGCATAACACCGATAATTTACGAGAAACAATGTCAATTCTGCAAGTGTCGGGACGGAGACGACACAGTTCCTGCCACCTTCCTTCGCACAGAGAGAATCAATCACTGTTCCGAGCACTTTTCGTCTAACGATTTAAAAAAAACATGAGATACCTCCATAACAGAGACGGTATGTGTATCGAAGTAGTTA
>JAODUI010000030.1:685313-719471 GCA_027563995.1 Papilio gigon | reverse complement strand
ATAATTATTAATAATATAAAATACTAGTAGGGTTTCACATAATATTACTATTAGTATACTCCTTCATACCCCCTCGCGCCGCGTCGGCTGTACATAAGTAAACAGCGCGTTCATCGCCAACTGAATGTTTTAACACTCAATAACGTTTCGTTTTGAGCAACCTTTGTCCTTGAATAACCAATCGGCACTGGTTCACTGCAACTAACTAATGACCTATTCGAAATATTCCAGTCCAGAGAATACAACTGGATTAGAGTTATACTGGAACGCACAAAATGTATAGACACCCAGACTTAAAGTTGGCTCGGGTCCGTATATATGTACATATTGAAGACCTTAGCAATGCCCGTTTTTCATTTATGACATGAGTCCTCTTAAGGATGGATGTTACCAGTATTAAACCATACTAACAACTAAAACAAACCATACTAATTATACCCCTACATAACTCCAAATAAAATAACGAATCAAATGACAAAATTTACATAAATGTTAGAGTTATTTAACGACGAACACCTCAGTTCTTGGAATGTGCCCGAGAGATCCGAACGACAAACATTGTTGGATAAATTCTTAATTAATGTTTGGAAATTTAGAAATACTTGTTCTAAATAACATTGTCATAAAGCAAGTCTCACGAAACTAACACAGATTGTTAAGGTTTATAAATGAATGTTTAACATGTCCAATTGTATTAAACTCTCTAAATTGAAGAACTAAGTCTATAAACCTTAAAAAAAGACAACCAAATTTACTGTTTTTTTTTAAACTTATTGTTTTTTTTTGTTTTAGCATTGTTCATTTAAATATTTTAGTGCTTGTTTTAATCATAAAGGACACGTCAATCGAAAAGAACACTTACTGTGAAGCGTGACGTCACAGCACATATTTATATTGAAACTATCTGCATCCAAAAGGTATTTTTTTTGGATTCTCTTTATAATTTTACCTGCTGCTATTATTTATGCGGCATCTTTGTTAATTGTGTTTCTAACACCATAGGTTATTTTTATAATCCTAAATATATATATTTTTTTAGTTACTATTCATCTAATTGAAGTGACTAAATTATTTATTTTGTAAGCTAATCAGCGCGCTATAAAACAGCCGTCACTTCTCGCTGAGGACGTGTTAGATTTATGTTTTGGTTGACTGCGTGCGCGTGTCGCATATCAATATCTTACATTATGCCCTCATTTGCCTGAGGATTTCGCGTGCAAATGGCGTTCTCATCGCAAGTTTCAAGAATAATATGAGATATATGATAACCAATTTATTTCCGCTTGTTTCTATGTATATTGTTTATATTTTGTTACTGATTTGATAATCGATTCTTAATTATAAAGACTGGCGTGAATTGTGTTCATATAGCTACATCAAGTCGAAACCAATATAAGGATTTGGTTAAAACAGTAATGGTATTTATTGGGCAATGTTTTTCGCAGGATCGAAAATCAATTTTACGTTGCTGCGCTCACGATAGCTAGAATTCACGATTCGATAGTTTCAAAGCAATTTCCCGGACAAAAGAGCGTCGGCACTCGGTTTAGGCGTCAATACGTTGAATTATTGACGAGTTCCAATTAATCTGTACAACATATTAATATCGTAAAGTAAAGCGAACACATACGACACCATACAACGCCAACATATACATCTGTACATTTCATAAATATTGTGTGTTTATTACTTGTATCTTTGTATTGATTAGTTTCTGAAAACTTCCTTCCGAATTACTTTAAAAAAATGTGTTACAGTGTTCATTGGGTCCACCCTTTTTCTTTTACGCGCTTCTTTTAATGCGTTTTAACATTTTAAAGATTTTAAAGCGTCTCGATAATAAAAACGGCGGCGACGCTGGGACAATTTTGAGAGCGTTTAGTGTTTTATATGCCAAAGGGATTTATGTTATTACCGTCCATATTTCTGCGGACTGAAGCCGCTGAGAGGTCACGAAATCTCGCTGTAGGCTGTCTCACTCCCCTGTATAGCTGCGTCACTTTCACACTTGTCCCGATGCTTTAAAGCGATGAATATTATGGCAGGCGCTATTCGAGGCACGTACGAGGCGCGGGGCGCGGACGCTCATGAACTGTGATCCCTAACTAGAGGATGTAACATATTTCTGTTTCGGAGAACAAACAAATTTTCTTTCGCCAATAGCAAACACTTTAGAAATCTATCATATCAGGTTAAATGTAAGTTTGTGTTCCATTTTTTAAATTGAGTGCTGTGGTGTATATCTTAAAATTTAACTTTACTTTCGGACCTAATTGGATGTCGTGCAAAGATTGGCAGTGAATAAATAATCACTCGTTTTGTTCATATTATCCGACGAACAAGGTCAATGAAATTGTGTGAGAGGTTAATATCAAGTGTTGCGATGATAAGTCACAGAACCTTCCTTAACAGTTTTAACTAAAGTAATGCAATGTGCGTGCGACTGTACCGCGCAAAGCTTTGTCGTCGACGTGTAAAGTGCGAGGGGAGGTGGCGCAAGATTGCTCGTGTAAATTCTATGCTTATTTGGAAGTTGTCGTGGCACTTGTGACGGTAATTTGACGACCGGTATTTCCCATTAAAGTCAAGTAAAGTTCGTATTACGTCTCGTTATTTTCATTAACATCTTTTAATACCTATTTGAATTTGTGTTTAATTACTTACGTTAATATTAATAAAACATGCGATATTTCTGATATAATCAGCGATATAATAACGGATATATACCAAGGCTTTGTAGTATTTACTTAATTAGTTAATGTTTGCAATAATAGATTTTTTTCCAAGAAAACATGAAAACATTTAAAAGCATTTAGTCTCGACAGTAAAGCTAAATTCTAAAACTGCCAAACCCGGAGGAAAGTCGCGCAAAACAAAGTTACGAAGCAGAAGTCTTTAGAATGCTATTCTGCTTAGTTTTCGCATTTCTTAATACAAGCTAATGCTTGAGACCACGTCACAGGCGACAGCGTATTTTATTTTAAACTATAGGCGGGTAAGCCCACGTCCAACAGTAGGCATACAAATGCTGACAATGATGATGATGTTACTAATCAATTTTAACAGTAATATTATAGTGTATGTAACTTCGATTGGCGCGATCTTATGATATTACGGTTGTTAAGTGATTAAATATGTCTTCAGGATTGGTATTTAAATTAATTAAGATAATAAAAATGTTTTTAATGTTTTTTTAAACTTCAATGATTGTGATAAACGCTCCGTCTTATCTCTTGTATATAGGAACCGAGCTGGAATGAAAGAAACTGCACCTTAAGCGAATACGTGAAGTCAATTTGCGAATAAAGTTTTGCCGTTGGTTTGGCGCTGCGGATTCAAGCGGACTTCTTTACTGGCTTAAATAGGGTAGTTAGCGTTTGCTGTTAAGTCACAAAATATACCATACATTCTCGTTTATTAGCCAACACTGTTTTGCTAACTATCTAAATTGATTTGGCCAGTTGTTGAATATTTACTTAAAGCTTATTGATGTACAAGATAACTTGTTCTCGAAGTTATATCTATTAATTGCATTTTATAGTATTATATGTGCTGGACTTAAGCTTTCCCTTATACCTTCCACAGTGTTTTTTTATCGGAAAAGGGGCAAGTGTGACTTCCAATATAACGACTCTGTAGTGATGTAGGTAAAGAAGATTTGGTAAAATGTATGTGGTGTTTTCATAAAAATTATTTGCAGAAAAACTCAATAAGATTATGCACAGCAGTGACTAAAACGATTTATATAGATTGAAATTTATTATTTTCAGTTTATTTCTTTGAAAACATTGGGAACCATCGACTAAATATCAGTGATAAGACTACGCATGTTGTTTTGTAAATCCACTGGCAAATTGTTTTTCTCTCCCTCCAACTTAAGGTAGGCTTTCTAACCCTTGCCCCAGCGAATTGTGTAACGAAGATGGATGACTCATCGTTATCCCTCCAGCGAGAAACAGTGGAGCGAAGAATATCATGTCGCCCCCGTTTATTGTTGTTTATTTTTATATACTAACATTTACACTTACTCATTTTCTCTTAGAATATGAGAATATGAGTTTGCAGTCGTAAGCAATATGTACATGTCATAGTTATCCGATTACACTTTCTTTTTTCATTTACTCATTTCAAATAAAACTATTGAATATACAAAAATAGACGCTAAAACTCTGGCATACTTCAGTGAGAACTTGAAAAGCTATTAAATTCGTCTTAATCAAAACAGATGAAACTCAATCAGGCAGACAGTCCGTCAGGCAAACAATACGAGCGGAGGAAGTAAGTACTCCATCAAATTCAAATGCGAGTGAATTTCGAAAAACAAACTGCGAAATTCAAACACGAACAACAAACCCGTCGGTAAATTACACCGCGATTCCGTTCAAACCGGGGCTTGTTTGTTCAGATGCAATCTCTTCTAGTTCCGTATATGATTAAAACATCGCATAGGACACCGTTCCTATGGGAAATTATCGGGGCGGACACACTGCATAATTAGCAGTCGCAAAGGCGTTGCAGAGTGCCGGCTGTTATTGCCTCGGACTCCAGCGCATGCTAATACAAGTCCAGTCTCCGCGATAAACAACAGTACCTACATCAGAAACCTTGGGATTATAAGGACCGAAAATATTTGCTACAAAAATTCGTATGTTAACTGTGATAAAATACATTTATTCGAAATCATCTCTAACTTTATAACCAATAATATTTAGTTACAGCAAATTTATAATTTAGATACTATCAAGGAACTAAATACCAATTCATTAATATTCTATATTGAATAATGCTTTCAATATTATATAAACAAGTTCCATTAACGTACTAAATTATTCTTATACAAATCATATTACAAAATACAGTTGTTTAAAAGGCACATCTCGATTAAGCTTTGAAAAACAAAACACGCAACATTCGAAACAAACAACATCTCAGATGATTGATAAAATTAAAAGAAACAATTAATTAAAACAACTATCGCATGTCTCGAGTATTAACAATATTAGAGAGAACATCGCTTCAATCTCGTCTCTTCACAAACAGAAATACGCGTAACAACCAACATCAGTTCACAGAGAAGTAAACACACATAACATACAAACTAAAAGTCAATTCGTAGTTTAAAAATGCGATGCCATGACAAACAAAAAGTCCACCAAGAGCGTGGTTTCACGGCAAAGTACATAAATAAGCACAGATTGATAACCTCCTTCCTTTTGAAGTCAGTAATTAAAAACTACCAGTATTTTATCGACTTTTCATATGTGCAGTCACTTTATAATGAGAGTCACAAAAACGGCTGCGAAATTGTTGTACAAAAAAAAAATCGTGAATAATTTCCCGTTTAAGAGGACAGCTGAAGAGACTACTCAACTCAAAGTATACGTCTAACTCTTTTATTTGCATTCGATTTAAACGTTTGCTGCAGTAGAGTATTCTAGTTATGTCCACTGCTAGGACATTCCGTGTTTGTTAATTTTGTTCCGTGTTCCAGTCTGTGAAATGTTTTAATGAGAAAACTCTGTTCTATTAATATCACATGCACTCATGTCCTGCATTAAAATATTTAATATTCAGGATACAGTATTAAATAACTTTAGTTTGAATGTTGCCTCAATAATTGTTATTAAATTTCTGAACTTCAAAGTTGAATATAGGGATGATTGCTTCTATCGTGAAAAATCTTGGAACTAGCATTTGTGGAATTTTCATACAAATGTTACTGAGCATCTTCGATATTTCTCATTTATTCAAGAATAATGAAATATGGTAAGCATTAAAATATTGAGATAGTAACGACCTCCAAGACATATTGAAAAGCAAATTATTAACGTGTAAAAAAAAAGCAAAGTGACTCAATTCTGTGACATGATAATATCATTAAAAATAGAAAAATGATTATGACTTTTGCACCATTAGTGGCCTTAATTCAAAAGTCCACCTGAAGCAACGTTTGAAAAACAATTATCGTAAACAAAAAAAAAACAAGACAATATTCGAATGCCTTGTTTCTGTTAAAATTCGTGTTTAAATTTTTGTTAAAAACAAGTTAATTTCATAAGTACTTGCGACATTATGGAACCAAAAACAATTGATGATTAACCCTTTTCAAGCGAATAAAAAATAACATAAACATTATCAATGAAAATCGTCGACCTATCGTGTCGAAGTCGTTACGTAACTTGTAAACGCGCTCCCCTGTTCATAGTTGGCAACTAACTTTTATGATTGATGACTGTGGCAGACAATTTTTCCATTCATCATAGTTAATTTTATTGAAGTGTCGTGTGTGGCCGGCGCGATAAATTAGCGAAGGCGCGCCCTTTATTTGTTGCTAATGAAGAATGGGAGCTAATTCGTTTTGCTTTAATGGACTGTTTCACTATTTGATTCATGGATAATGGCTAACATCACAATCATCACCATTTTCTTCTTTTACATTTAATATTCTAGCGAAAAGGTTTAAAGTATTTTTAAACGATAATTATGGCGTTGTTTTATTTGTTGTTACGTTCGAAGATACAACCTCTTTGGTAGCCAAGAAGTTTTTATATTCTTGACAAAGATATCGTAATAGCCACTTGGAATTTCTTAAATTTATTGGAAAAAATGACATGTGAAAAATAATAAAACACAGATCTCTATATTCCACTGGGCTGGCTAGAGACGTGGTATTTAGTGTCTATTTGATTGTCGCCATTTTGAATCTTACAGTAGCGATTGGTAGGTCGATAAAATTAGTTGACAGTAACTTCAACGAAATAAATGCTGTCATATTACGATAAGACATCGATCTGTCCAACGGTTATATATAGAGGTCAGTGAGTCAACTTTTAATTGGCGTCAATGTTGATATTTTCAGAATTATCTTTTAATTATATTTGATCCATTAGTGACGTGTTCCATTAAGCTGATGCAAAAGCATTGCTATTATTTATCAATTAAGTAACACATTACATGTTTATTTTTTGTTCGTTACGCTTTTACAACATGATGAGTTGTGGCTTTGTATCATTTGGCTAACGATCGTGAATGATAGTTATAAAGTGGTTGGATGGTGGTTTAGTTTTAATTGTAATTAATTACACAAACCTAATTTTCAACATTTTATATAAACAGTAAAATCATTCTAAATTATATGACAGCCATTTAGTTAATGATGTAAATGAGAAAGGATTAAAAAGTATTCAACATAATATTCATGTATTTCTTGATAGAAACCTCAAACGGGGACGATGTAAAGACGTTATGGAGATGGAAAGCTTGGCGTTTGAAGAAAGGCTTCGTAATGAAGACGAGAAAGCTGTACTTAATGCCCTTTTGTTTTCAACTGAGCCTGTGTTTTAGAGCTCATTAAATTAAAGGGTAAGATTTACAACCCCTACGGTTGTTCAAAATTTGTTAGGTACGCTCCGCAGTGACGTAGACGTGTTTTGATTGCATACTAATTACCCTTATCTTTTAGGAAGTGAAGAGTTGATGCAGACAGAAACCCAAACAGGAAAGCAATCTTTACGAAGGAACATTGCGACTCCATGCTTACCTGAAACAAAACAGAAGTAACAGGTAAGTTAATGATAATTTATTACATAAAAAAACATGTGGAACCAAGAATGCATTGAACCTAATTTATTTATACAAGACACGAATTATCCACTTGTATTAAATTTGGGTTATTCTCTTAATTCTAAGTTTTCATACAACTCTATTCGTATAAAATGAAGTCGTGTTTTCCTTTCTAAATACTTCACTTACTTTATAAATATGCCTTAAGAGCATTAAATTTAATTTATCAAAAGACATACGTTTAATTTCATTGAAATGATTTTAAAATATATTTTTGGTTGAAACGTTTTCTTTGAATGCTTAAATAAAGTTCGTCTAAACGCGATTCATCTTAGAAATCTTTTCAAAGATGCCGCAGTTATTATAATGCTGTGCAGCCGTGTGTAATCGCCTTACATTTCTAAAGAGTTCTCTTAAGAGGAACACAAAAATAACCTCAAACTCTCAGAGGCCCTCCTTTAATGTAACACAGCTAAGCCCGTTTCAATGTGATATATTATTTAGGGAGAGGTTACACTTAATGCTCTTAACGCCGGTAAGTGTTATAATAGTATTATAAACTATTTACAGTGTGTTTACACCTTTATTTCATGAATTTCTCGCCCCTACACTTCTTGGGACGTAATATAACGAACTTTTCAAAATTCAATATGGTGGTACCATGTTAGAATTTTATTTCACATATTAAGGAATGCAACAGTAAACAACAATCAAAATTTCTTCTTTCTTCCAGTAAAAAGTAAAGTTTTCGTTTCATTTTTATGATATAGAATTCCCAATTTGTAATAACAACTGTTTCATATTCAAATTTCACTCGGTAGGTTGTTCGCCGAGGTTTACAATCAAAACAATATTTTCAACTTTGCTTTCGAATGTGTTACTAAGCAAGTTTTGTTGTAAAAGTTTCGAATTCACTTAGACTTAGAAGTTATTAAGCTTTTAGAATAAATTTTCAACTTATTAGGTTTTTTTTTAAATAGCTTTAACGAGAATGTTGTTTAAACTCATTGTAAATAATGCTTTCTTGGTTTGCATTACAAAAAATACATTTGCACGTTTGATAACCTCAATGTAAGTGATAACTTTTTCTATTTTCAGTATCGGCGCCGTAGAGCTTTTTCAATTATTGTATTATAGAGATTGCAAGTAACAACTCGATATGCTATGTTTCTTAATTGTATGTCGGTGGGATGTGATTTGGTCTCATACGTCAAAAATTATACCCTTTTTCATTTTCGCCGTTACTTTACATGATTTTGTGGACTCATCTAACATGGACAGAAAATCATAGAATTACAAATAAAGCATATTCGCTTACTTCCGAGCACATATAGAGTTAGGAAAGGAAACTCGCCGGCCAAAGCTCTGCCACGTCGTTATTCAATTTACATGCAAATGGCGGCCGGCGAGAGCGGGGCGCGGGGTGCGGGGCGCAGGATGCGGGGCGCGGGGTGCGGGGTGCGGGGCGCGCCAATAGAGCGCTGATGTATCGCATCAGGACGTGTCTTGTAAATCAAAGCGAAGTCACAAGCATACAGCGTATCATCTGACTACAACAGTGGGTTCCCAGAGTCGGTACACAAATAAAATCACATTGATATCCCTTTCATTTCAACAAAACACAGATAGAGATGTCACAACAACGGCATTCTATAATATTCGTCGTCGTCGTAGTCGAGAATTTACAGATAACAATTATACAGATAATTAAAATCGCTTTTCACTAAGGATCGAATGTATTACAGCAAATAGCGAATGAATGCTTGCAGTTTTCCTTTTCGGGCTTCTTTGCTTAACTTAGCTGTAAAGAACATGTTAAAGAATATGCCAAAAATCGCTCGCGTTGTTCCCATGGACCACAGAGCGAGTCGAAATATGAGGTAACGGCGGAGCCTCGGATATTGATAGGTCGCGTCGGATTACCTCGGTGTCGGGTCGGCCGGCGCGAGCGAGATTTTAATAACATCGTGGATTACGTATTTATATTGTTCATTTTAGTAATATACAGAATCAAACACCAGATAAAAGTATGACACACATGAAAGTCAAAATCGTGTAAGAAAAGAATAGTGAACATAGTCAATCATCAGTCACCAATTACTTTTTTTTTAATCCTGATTAATTTTAAGAACGTAACATCACCAGTGTATTTTTTTTAGTGGATGTAAACTGTTGTTGAGTAGATGTCAATGTTTAACCAATCTCTAAGTATAAAGCTTGTGTACGTAGGGATTATATCGTAACACTTCTCGAATATAATAATGATAATATCTCGTTGGCGACCGCGTCAGCGTAGACAGGTAGATTACCGCGCAGAATGACGTCGACCGCAACATTACAACATCCATTTGATAGCGCAAAATGTTATTAAAGGCGAAAAGCAGTTTGCGGCCGCGGTCTGGCGGCGATTGCTTGCGGTTGCTGGAGACGGCGCGCGGTTGACGCACAATCAGCGCCGCTCGACTTGCGGCCACACCTTCGATATTATGTCGGCTAATTTGAATAGACGTCACACGACCGCAGAGGATCAGCGCCAAATTAAATGGTGGTCTCAGGTTAACGATTTTGAATTACTTCGTTAATCACAAAATTACCATACATCTCACATTTGGAATAGTCATTGTTAAACTTTAAAGTACAGTTTCAATAAATGCGTAAGTAATTTTAAACAAAAAACTTTTTGGGGAACGCACGAGCTGAAAGGCAGGGGGCGACACGGTCGCGCGCGTTAATAAACCTAGTCCGCAAACATTGTGCCCTGTTCTATTTTAATTAGCGCTCACGTACCTACGTAAAGGTTTGTGGAGCAAACGGTCCGTTTGGTTTTACGTCGCCACGCTCCATTTAATCTGGACGGAGTGCATCTCTTTTAATGTACAGAGTTTTCATTTGAAGCGCCAAGTCCGCCTCTTGGCATTTTAAATGCTTCATTAATCCGCGTATTGATACAATAGACAAAGATTTTGGAACAAAATTAGTTAAAACACGCTACCTTTAATAAGACGTAGACAATCGTAACGTACAATGTCAAAAGGTAATGGGACTCCTCAGTGACAGCCTATTTGGGTCATGGAGGAGGAAAGAGTGACGAGAGTGTCTGCTTTTGTTTATAAAAGTGTGTACGCGATTGTGGCGTTGTTCGTGAAGGGAGTCGAGTGGCAGGCCTAATGAGGATATTAACCGGGAGTGTGTTAAACAGAAAATCTTGTCAATTCATCACGATCCCGCAAACGATCCCGGGGCGACGTCGTGAACAATGACGTCACATAACTGAATTAAGGGCAACTCCGGCCGTAATGTAGTTGCTGTTTACCGCTCTAAAGAGCCTCCCTCTGACAGTCGGTTTATTAATGCCTACAAAACACAGGGCGCGAACCGACGAGCGTTTTGTTAACTTTAAAGTGTGCTTTCATTGAACGTGAGCGTTTCGCTTAATGCTAACACAATGACGAAGAGCTCTGATATGCGCTTCGGGGAAACTATTCTGTACGTTCGCGTATTGTGCGGACGCTTGTGCTTGTTCGCATTGTTGCGTGTCGGAGTATTGAAATGTACATTAGTACACTATTGTAAAGTAAATATAGAATCTATTAACATTTGCGATTATGCAATAAGGTTTTCGTGTTTTACTTAAATTTAGTAAAGAAGATTAAGTCCCTTACTCGATACATTACAGACACGATGTTTTTTTTTTCGTTTTATATTAAATAAAATGTCTATAAAACAGTACTAAGTAGCGCAGTATTCTACAAACGCTGGGTCTTAACGGTTGTTACACAGACTTGATAATATTTTAATCATTCACTTTTATACTTGTGAAGTCACTTTATACTAGGTCAATTTTACATTTCCTCGACTAACAGCGTATGCTATATTTATAATAAGTTATTAAATTCAGCGCCTCATTGTTTCACAAATATCTGACAACAAGCACATACATTGTAAACTAGGAACAAGGAAAGTCGGTGCAGGGCGCCGTCGCGAGTCGGCTGACTCCACGGCCGATGTTTCTACCTCATTCTAACTTGTAATTTGTTGAGAAACGCAATTATACAGCGCGCTCGCAGCTAATAGCCTGGCAGCGGTATTTTCAGAGCCGATGAGACACGGTCTAACTTCGCTAAGAAGCTACCGCCGGATTACATTGGAAAGTCCTCGAAGGTATTTTTTTTCGTGAATCACCCTCACAATAATCACATTTGATTAATTTACGCAAGGTTAATATGTTTTTAATATCTATATCGATAATATGGAGGGAAAAAATAGAATATTCATTCATAATATATAAACATTTATCCAATACATTATATTTGATAGAATAGCTACATTAAGAACAAACTATTGAAATGTTTTCACGTTAATGGTTTCTGCAAAGTAAACTTATGCAGAACAAAAGAGATCTATCTAAATCTGTAGAAGATGGATGGCTGACGGCACGCGGCTCAAACAACATACCGAAGAATCTCTTAGCCATATTCGAATCAACTTACAAAAGACTGGTTAGTAGTTTGTCATTCGTAAAAAATCTATAAGAAAAAAATGCAGTAAGAATTAACTAGTCAGAATAATGTAGAGAAATATTATATTCCGAACAGAACGGAAACCAATTACAGGTCTTTTCCACTACGCCTTACAATTATCTGCATTTATTTAAAAATGGGCGCCGAACAATTTAAGACGAGTCCTAATTAATTGATCTGAAGATTCGCGGAAATTGCGAGACCCCCCTCCCCCACCTCCGCACCCCTCAGCCCGCCGGAGCCCCCTCCCGGTGTATCTTTGGCTTTAATTTAGGATTGTTAGCGCAAAAGGAATGCAATTTACGTAAAATAATTGTTTGATTTCAAACATCCCGCTTACCCTTCCGTGGCGTTGGCTTAATTTGCTTTATGAGTAAAAAAACACGATTCTGCGATAAAACAAACAACGTTTTCATTTATGAAAATTGAATTAATATCATAAAAATGTTGGCATTAAAAAGCAATCTTTTACGATCGAGTGGGATTAAAAAGGTGAAGCCTAACTAAAGTCGCTTCAATCTAGTATATTTCATGTGTCGCTCATGTTGTGACGGAGATTGCAATGTTACTTTTTAATACTACAACTTGTGTTTACAATTACTTCGCGTAATCAAGTTAATTAGAGCGTCCATTAAGTATGAATTTTTCGAGTTAAAAACTGTAATATTTCTATAAACGTTTAATTCCAAAGTCTTCATATTTATTAACTCGAAAATCACAAACACTCGCGGAAACCGAAATCACATCAGAATATAACAAAGTCAATGTTGATACACACGTGCGCTAGAGAATATCACTGGGGCACCTGAGATGATAATGAATGCAAATTAGCGTTAACTTGGAGTCGCGGGCGGCTGTGCGCGGCGGGGCGCGGCGCGGCACGGCGCTGTGCGCGAGGCAAAGCTGTATCAAACTAGTTATTTGTGTGTTTTAAGTTTGGCGATGATTTACGTGGCCTAAGTTATGCTAGTGACACACGGAACTAAAGAATCAAACCAGTATAATAATCCTGGTTTGACTCGAATACTGTTCTTCAGAAATTGATAATGTTGATTATAGTCGGATTAATAAAACTGTTAAAAATTTATCTTGCTCTCAATTAGATGACATTATAGCCATGTTGAGAAATATTTGACTGCGTTTATATTTGATGAAGGTATGAACAAAACGTTTATAGCGGATTCCTTGTAACTTTACTATCTTATTCTAGTTCTTATATCAATGTGAAATAAAAATATTAGATCCGTCCGTGTGTATCGCAAGTTGGTAAAGCAGTGTTAGTGTAATTGGTTCCAAAGCAGCAGGTGTCGGCCGATGAGTTAGTGTCTCGCTGTTTGTCTCGTGTCTCGTGTCTCGTGTCGCGACTGCTCGCTGCCTGATGTCATTATGTGTCTAGTTTATAAATTACTTGTATACAGTTAAGGATTTAAATTCGCTTCCCATTCAGAACTGAACATCGTACATCTATAGGGCACGAATTATTAGACATATAAGTAATATTCAACATAAATGAAATAAAAGTCTTCGACAATATATTACTGATAAAATATGTTACCTTCACTCTTAAACCCTTTTCAATTTCTCTCCTAATCGTACAAAGCAAACATGCAAACAATGCTTCGTTTTCGTAAAAGTAAAATTACGTTATTCAACTAAAGTATATCATTTTATCTAAGAGTTGTGTTGTTATTTTATTCTATCTTTTTTTAGGGCTTACTTGAAAATGTTCTTTGTTTTGTCATATTAGCATTTGCGCGCGAATCCGCCCGAGAGTAATTAAAAAAAAAATTAAAGTCTCTCTGCTTCCAGACTACATTATACATGTACACCAAAATTTCATACAGATCCGATCTGTTCAAGAGATTCGTAATAACTTTGACAAAGGACATCTTATTTTTTTAAACCTGTACGTGGTTTTGGAATGTGTCTTGTGTCACATGTCAAAAGTATGTTATCTGTAGAGTTGTTCGCTTATGTTTTTCTGTGAGAAATCCTATCTATGTAGCTAAATTCTAATTTTCTGTGATTTTGATTAAATTTGCAGTTCCAAGATTGCGAACGAGTATAAATTTTCTTCCAAAATAAATCAACAATTCAACCTTTTTAAACACGAGAGTGGGTACATAGCTCTAACAAAAGAACTTCTCTTACGATTTTTCAACTGCGCCATACGAAAATTCAGTCAAGGTACGTAACGTTATTATGCCTAGCTGAGAGCACGGCGCGGCACTCCGAGCGCAATACATTGCTCGCTCTATAACATTTTACTTCTTACCTCTACTAGGTAGCGGCGCAATGCACAACGTATGTGTAGAGCGAGCCGTTTTGACCGGTGTAACTTAATAAAGAAACCTCTTCGCTACGACGTCTCGTTTTAGGGTACCGCTTTGAAATGTTCCAGTTTTTATTATGACTCCTTGTGAACGACTTATTTAATAAAAATATATGTTGTGATGCAAACGTTTCTCCTGTTTACATATGTATGTACCTATGTGATTTCTTCTTATGAATTTGATTATTCCATCCGGTGTACTTTTGAAACAAATTGAAAAACAAATCGAAATTCTTAATTATATGTATAAAATAATACTATTAAAAGGTGTTCAGAAGGATATAATGTATAAATTTGCTAACTGAATTGTTAATATGAAACATTGAAGTGGTACAAATTCTGTAAATTTGCATAAATAATTAAACCGAGTAATAACGTAAAAAGAAAATTTGCTTCTATCTGAAATCAAACCGGAAATAGGAGTAAGCTTTCAAAACTTAGCTCTCTTTTTTATACGGGTCTCAGTAAAGATCAAACATTAGTTCCGCGCTCTATTTTTTTCTCCATCCACAGAAGCTAGAATTTCTCTCGCAACGGAAAACGACGCTTCCTTATTTGTCTAAAAACTGACGCGAACTCACGCGAACATTCGAATAAGTTTATTTAGTACAGTTTTCTATTTCGCATCGCGTTTATCGGGTAAATGAGAAAGGGTCGGCTGAGGTGCATTTGTCATGTTTGTGATAATATTTCCGAGATGTTTATTTATGCAGCGAACACACAAAAAATATTGTGACTGTGAATACGCAATAGTTGGCTATTAAATTTAATTGTTAAACAACTTAATAGGTATTATTACATAAAGACTGACGATAGTGATGATGATGATGATGCCGATTATGAATAATATGTATTTTCTTCATGTCCAATTTATAAAAAGTATATCATACAACACAGCCAGCATTAAAAATAAATGACATGTTGTAATGTGTAAGAAATTATTAATTCTTGTTATATCATTAAATTGTCTATGAAATAAAAGCCAGAAAAGTCTGTCAGGCTCTATCTCGCAATAAGCAAAGTCTGACAACTTTCCTGTGTAATTAAGTACGACTTTTCAAATACGATCTGTTACGTTAATTAAAGTTTAAAGTGTAATGCTATCCCACTGAATGGATACAATGATTAACAAGTTTCTTATTCGATTAAATCGAGTTTTGCTGCCTTATTGAACAAATTAGTTCAGATAGTTATCTTCTAAATTTTTTTTTTGTAAATTGTGCACATGGTACTTTCGACATATAGATGCACAAAAGTTTTTCAATATTTTCATACATAAGTTTCATCCTTTTCGAATCTCTCCATAAAAGGTTGTACATTAAAAACTTAAGTATGTGAAAATTAAAATATAAGTTTTAGTGACTAATCCACTCTTATAATGTAGTAATTAGAAGTTATTTAAATAAGTGATATAGTATTCAAGCGTAAGTTTCAATGTATAGCGTATTAACACACTTACGTAGCATGTCTTGTAGCGCTACGTCGTAGCACGTGCTACACATTTTATAATACAATCAATGTCTACGGTAACAGAAACTTATGAAAACAATAATTAATTAACGCCTTAGTAGTTAGCGGAAAGTGGTTCTTAGAAAGTGTATTATTAATTACTATGCAATTAATACTATAATGATGTTAGCACTTCGACGCTGGATTAATAAGGCTTTACTAATGAATAATAAATTGTTTATTATTAAACTATTTGTGATACTTTACAACTACGTCCGTCATATGTGGCGCCACCTAGATGCCCGGAGTCTAACCATGGAGTGACTAGTTATTGGTCAAATTAGACAATGATGAATGAAATGAAATTTTCTTTCAGTATTTTCAGTAGTTAACAAATTGAAAATGTAAAAGAACGAATGTACTGTAAAATTAATATGTTATCATATTTGTAAAATATAAAATTCACATCGGTGATGTCGTCGCAAAGCGAAGTTGTAGCGAATCAAATATTTATATCGTAGTGAAGAAGCGTTAAATCTGCTCGGGAGATACATTAAAGTGAGGCCTCCGTCAGTCTCCGGAGCGGAGCAAAGAAATCGTCCAAAAGGGATTTATTTCTTTTATATCGGTAATAGTGTTTGATGTTCGCGGATCTTTTCATGAGCTTAAACTGAATAAATGATTACAAATTGGGATTCGCCTTCGCCGGGACTCGCTACATCTGCTGCAGCGACGCGTAATGTACATTTAATCTCCGGACCACTTCAAAATCTGCCAAAATGCTTTATTGCTCCGCCGAACAATTTTCCAAGTCGGCTCTCCGCCGCCTCAGATAAAACTTTACAGGCATAATGAATCTTAATCGTTGCGTCAATTTCCAAATTTGTTCTTAAGTTTTGTTTTAAAATAAAACTGGGATTTATCTCGTTGAGCGGAATTAATTTCGCCTTTTGTTGTTGCGCGCTCGCCGCGGCCCGGCTCCTACCTGTCCCCTCGCGCCTTTTTTTATTAATTTCGTCCCTTCCTCGTGACGATTCGATGCTGTATTGTGTGAAATTGTTAATGGACGGGGCGGAATGAATCTTTTTATACTTTCCTTTCTGCCGGCACAATGGAGCTACATTTTTGACTTCATAATACAATTTGTGAGGTACATTATTACTGATTTTGCGCTCGTTCATGTTCCTACTTGCGGCTACAATTTATCGAATTGCAAATCATCGAAGCTTAGAACGGATAAAATAAAATGTAGAGTTAATTATCATTTTTTCAATGAGCGTTTACGCTCTAAAACATGCGTTATTTTTACGTCAATAATGATATTTAAACGAACATCAATTGCATCGAATAAAAAAATAAACGAAGCTGCAATTTATTCAAATATAAGTAAAGATCGAAGTATTGCATTGCAAACATAGATGTTCAGTTTAAACTTCCGCCATTTACATAATTAAATGTGAGACAAGATAGACTGGCCGTCTATAGGCATTAGACTAACTTTTAATCCCTTCTAGGAAATGAAGTTCAAGTTGGGAACATCTGTTCTATGAACGCCGCCTTAAGTACTAGGGGGAAGCTCCTATGCCAGATTAAAGGCAAGACTTAGTACTTAGTTGTAATCCTTCGATAAAGCCTGATACTGCAATTTAATGAATGAAGTAATAATCATGCAACATTTGCATTTAACAATTAAAGTTACCTTATTAATTAATTTATTAATTCAATTAATTTAATTATCTTATATGATTTTTTTTATGTTCAAAAGGAAAGATGTAAGAAACACTAACACTTAACAAATATTAAACCGCTAACTACTTAAGAACAATTATTTCAATGAACAAAATTTAAATGTAGACATTTAATTAGGTTCCGTAGGTTTTAATAATCCATACGGCGGTAGTAGAGGCGTGCAATCTTTAATAGGGATTAAGCGGGGTCATATTCTCTGGAGCGACGCCCTCAAATCCCTTAAACCGACAAAGTTTGGCCTCGCTCGGTCAATGGGGATAGTGAGAGAGGCTTAACCGTCAACTCTTCTCATTATTGCGATTGAGAAAATCTTGTTCCGTACATAGTTTACAGTGTTCATGAATTTTAATTAATGAAAGTTTACAAAGATACAATTAAATACGACATTGTTAATTTCATTTTTTTTAATATGGAGCGATGTAATAATAATTTTACAATGTTTAAAATTTAATGAGTCTATAAAAAGGTATCAGATTAAAGTAGGTATTAAATGGGATAATTAAGCAACAACTCATACACTGACATCGATAGTGTAGTTGTAATATATGGGCAACACGCAAGCAACTTGTTACAAACCTTTGGCATTACACATCAAAAACAAGTTTAGGTTAACAGAACATAAATTGGTAACAACTTGAACAACAATTGCGTAGTACATTTAAAATAATTATATTTTAATAATCACTAAACAATATAGTTTATATTACAATAATAAAATATTTTGCAGTTGTACAATCACAAGACAAATGATTTGATGATGAATTGAAAAATTGAATGAAATTAATTTTCAACCGTTCTGTAATACAAAACGAGGCATATCAATTGAAAGTTTAGCGTCGTCTTAAAGCTATAATTATCAGTCGTGGAGGGATCCTGCTTGTATCACGTTTATTAAGGCAACTTTAATTCAAGTGCGTCGCAACATAAAAGCGTTTGCCATCCCCACAATGTGGAATGGCAAAAGTTAGCTTGTTTATTTCCACTTTAGAGGTGCGAAGGCATGCAAATGGGAGGTGAGAAATACCGTCTGAATTATTGCTGTAACGCGCCGTTATCCTGCACGCTTGTTGTGTCACCTGAATATGATTTAATTGAATTATATTTCAGTTATCTACTGTTACTAATTTTAAACTTCTTCTAATAACTATTTTTTTACTATGTATGTAATGTTATTTTTTAAATAATTGCACCGTATTAAAAAAAAATTACAAAGTCAAAATTGCCTCGTAATCTAGTACATCTATCAGTGACCTTTCATTGCCTAAATATACAGAAATTTAGGCAATGGAAGATGTAAGGTAACGACAAGCACATTGTTATATCGCTTTTTCAAAAATAATAAGGGTTGACGGGTGATTCCGCATTGACGAGAATTCATTTAATAACGCTCCAAATTGTACAAAATTAAAACTGAATTGCGTAATTGATTACAGTCACAAATAATTGCCGTGTAACTAAAAATAAATTGAATTTAGAAGCGCATTAACGATGTTTCTCCTCCAAAGCGTCCGAAGGTAAGTCAATACCTCATTGTGCCGACTTTATTACGGTTCCATTCAGGTTTTAATTAATTGTCAGAGCCGTTTGATTGAAACACTTCGGGAACTTGTTAGATATTGTTTGGACAGGCGCCTACCTCCGCTCGCGCTGTTTTGTATCGGCCGAGCTTTTGCACAACTTTGATTACGTCATTCATTTCCCAAGTTTCATGGCGAAGCTTATTTTTCTTATGGTTTATCCCTGCTTATAGCTTTTGGTATTACAAAGATTATATGAAAACGCACGCATCCTTCAAAGAGTACTAACGATTTCATTAATCTCAACTGCATTTAGTTTTTAATGTTTCATTTAAATTACTTCTTGAGTTCGTACTTTCATTCGACAATAACTTTTTGGCTATGTCGTTTTATTCATTCATATCACTGAGCGATCGCGACTAGTGGCGCCACATAGTGACACTTTTAGGTAATATTATAATTTTATTGTAGCTTAAAACTATATCAAACGTTATTCCGATACACATGGGGAAATATGAAAACGAGCAGAACATATGTTATGAAAATGGTCATAATTTTTATCACGTGTCCGTACCTGAGTCTGCAGAGCTTCATGAACTCGCGCGAGCAGGACGCTACGAGACCAGCACGTGTGGCGGAGCGGGACAGCGGTACACTTCGAGATAATCCAAGTAGTGGCTTAGATCAGCATAGTTCAATAATGAGCTTTATTTACATGAATGATGGTCCTCTCATTTAGATTCCGAATGTGGGTCCATGGGGGCCAGGAGTTGACTGGCGCGCGGCTGCCTCGCCAGCAACAGGCGGTCGCGGAGGCGGAGCCTACTTCGGGCCTGCGCAGAAGCTTTACGTTGCCATGACAACGCCTCCTCTAAATGTTTGTGATTATGTCCAACATCCATAGAAAGGTGGGAAGCTTTCATGATTGACGTTATACTCGATAATTGTGTTTGTGTGTCGGTCGGGCTTTTTAAAAGTTTGCCTGCGAGTTATGGGAACTGCGAAACATGTTTTAGTTCAGAAGTTTCTGAAACCACAAGCTCTGTGCTCACTGGGCTACGTTACTAGGAATTCTGTTTTCAATATTATTTCAGAAATTTAATTCTATATGCATGTCAATACCACGAAAATAATAAGCAAAAAAAAAACATAACAAGCCATGAACTATTAATGCAAATTGCGTTATTTTTTTTAAAAATAAGTATCAGTATTCTAGTATTATGTAATAGCATAGAATTAAATTAAAGTATTGTGAAAGCACTTACTGTATACGTGGATAAAGAAACTTTATTGACCTTTAAACGTAGAACATAAATTGCAATCAAAACTTGGCACATCAAGTTTAACGGTTCATTCAGACCGCTAGATGTCAGCACAGTGCACCGCGGTCGATCTAATAAAATCGTTTAACTTGTATCGTAACTGAACTTAATACTGCAGTTCTAAAGCTAATGTCTACTTCAAAGCTATCAAGAATAGGTATTATGCAATTTTAGATTAATTAATTAATTAATTAAAAGTTGAACTTAATGATCAATAAATCATCCTTTTCTCATAAGAGAAGGACGGGAAGGGAAGGTGAGGAGGCTTAGGAAGTGAAGATATCCTTTCTGTGCATTCTCTCCTCTGCCGACTAAAAGTAGGCGACGGCGCTGTTTCAGCAAATTATAATAGTACGAAAACTTAACATTGACATATTTTCTTATATGGAGCTATGTAACATAGTACTGGAAGACATCACTCATATTATTTTTGTGATAGTGCTTATTGCTATTGGTCTAGTAAAAATATCTATAAAAGATGAACAAACATTGCTTCTACGAGTAAATATGTTTTCAGTACCAAAAGATCGTAGTTTAGTGACCCGTTGTTAAGCATTATTAGTGTGAAGATATTTCGCTTCTGATGCGGAACCGTGTAAGATTGTGCTAACGTTCACCATCCAAGTTCTTGCAAGGCCGATAAATTACCGTCACTTTTACAGCTCATGAGAACATACGACAAAACTTTTGTACTGCGGCCTTGAGATAAGCGATGAGCGAAGAATTCAAAAAAAGTCTTTTTTTTTCATTCAAGTACTTTTTTTGTTAAAGTCAATATTTATTGAATACAATAAAGAAATAACCCCAGTTCAATACTTTATTAGGCTTCGGCTAGGGCCTTTGCCCTAATCGCCTTAGCCCTAGTAGTAGTATTTTATATTATAAAAATTTGGTATTGATACAACATTATCTAACTACATAGAAGACATGGCACGGGCACATCGTTAAATAGAGTAAATGCGTGCAAATAAAATTTCATAGAACCGTGCGTATTTAGTAACATTGAAGATTAACTAGATGTATACGGAACTCGCTGGCAGCCCGTGACTCGCGCCTCGTGTTAGCTCTGCTGCATTAAGTGGATAATCCCAGAGTTCATACTTTCATCTCCTTAATGGATGCAGCGAAAACCATTTATAGCTTTCAGATGCTTTTTATGTGCACTCTATTGAAGTGAGATTATTGAGGTGGCACGTCGCTCCGAGGCTTTTACAGCCGGTGGAAAAGCGCTTTGCTAAATAAATATTTGTAAACGTTTATTCATTTACTGTTAAAACGATATATATTTAATAGCAAACAAATATTCGAGAACATGTTATAATGGACTTGTACGTTTTACAAATCGTAACGTATTTATAATTTTATTTTGTATCATCTCAACAACCACGGCACAGATTGAAATAATTATTTTTTGTAGAAACAGGCAAACATAATTACGGCAATAAGGTTATATGTTATTACGGTATAAAAATGGAAGGTATCATTATTTTGTTGTTATCTGTATTGAATTCCTATGCCGTAGGCTTTTACCTATAATATAGGCTTTCCAATTAGTGATATTATGAACTTATAAAGCATAATAATTGTCACAGAATTGATATTAATTTGGAGGTGATCGTATCAGATACTACAGACAAAGTAATTTTATATAAACGAATAAAAAAACAACATTATCGGATTAACTTTCAAGGAGGAAAATGTTTGTAAACAGTACTATAATTATTATTTCATTATAAAATAATATTGAGTCGACCTACAAGACGTTTGTAATTAATACACGTCACAGTTGCTGTTCGCACCTGAGCATTTAACGACCGACGTCCAGCGTAAGTTGTATTGGAGGGCTCAGCTCAGTGGATTTGGATAACCAAATTTCCGTCTAACGCGTTCGGAGCAATCCATCTTAGTGGATATTCCCAGGATCTAAGTGTCACAACTAACGTTTACCGAATGCATGTAACTATGGCTAGTTACAAATGTTTGTACGTCGGGTTAAGATACAAGACGTTGTATGAAAAAGACTCAACCCTTCAATTACACCTTGAAATAAATATTTTGATAACACTTATTTTTTTTTGCAACATTACTCTTTAGTTCCGGAAAAAAAGACAATAGGAATTTTCTCACGTCAACATTGATACCTGGTTTTATAATCTTATATATAAGTGT
Organism: Papilio gigon; assembly: GCA_027563995.1. Classification (NCBI taxonomy): domain Eukaryota; kingdom Metazoa; phylum Arthropoda; class Insecta; order Lepidoptera; family Papilionidae; genus Papilio; species Papilio gigon. The sequence goes on along the minus strand of JAODUI010000030.1, from coordinate 696,850 downwards.
TCTTATTTGTGTAGCGCTTTAAATCTTATTAATGTGTGACGTTGCCGCTCCACCGGCACAAAAAAACACGAAAAGTACTTTGAAAAAAAATTAAAAAAACATTATAGTATATTTATATAAATAGATACATATTAAATTCAGGAACTCAGATCTGAATGTATGTATAGATATGTATGTATAAATAGAGCAAAAAAGAGTACAGACCGTGAGTCTGTGGAGGCATAAAAATAATAAGTTAAGAAATTTAAAAACCTGTTAATGACGTATACTTTAAATTAGGTAACAATGAACAATGATCTTCTTACAAATAAGGTTTGTGTTTACACTTTTAGTCAAATTTGTATTGATTACATATCCTACAATTTTTTCCTTGCACCGTGTATGTGATAAAATTACTACAGATATAAAACATAAATAATTAATTTTGTCTGGAAATTATTTAATTGTATTGTTCATATACAGTATAGATTCAATGAACCTAATTCAAACACTAGATCATGTTGCATTATAAAACAGGCGCTCAATTTGGACTCACTATTTTTAATCACGCGCCGAAATGAATACTAATTAGTAGTGAGCTTGTTACACGGAGGCAACATATACTGGATGCGGCACACTCATTTATTATGGACTTATTACCACCGTCCCCGGGGAGCGCGCTCGACATTTGTTTGCGCTATGACACGGACTACATCGCCTAGAAGTGACTTTAATAAAATAAATGTTTGATTACAAACCACACTAATAACCGCGCGACAGTAACTAAAACATATATTAAGGATTTTTATTTGGAATAGGTCTCAACACTTTTATCTTACTTGTAAAGCTAGATATACCCTTCGGTCATTGTTAATATTTTTTTTAATTGTTCAAATTGAATTTTCTCTAAAAACTAGCCTTTACCATGTTACTGAAAAGAAAAATCAATGTAATCAAGCCGTATCGAGCTTATCTTTGTTTTTTCTAAATTTTAATTGCACCCTAGCGATTGCGGAATTTTGCGTATCATTTTAATTTGGTGGAAATGGGTTATCAAGGGATGTACGACATGCACCAAAGATTAACGCACAAATAAAAACAATCGAATGTCTATCAAATTACATCTCTCGGTACATGTTGTTAAGGGTGGTTTTTGAACGTAGGCGTGTGTCAAACGCCGACGCGTAGTGGTACCCTTTGAGCGGACTGTCAATTGACTAATCTAGTATGTTTTTGCCTCAGTGAGTTATGTTAAAGGGCGCTGGAACAGAAAATTACATTTTCGTAGACGAGTTTTGAGTGACGATGTCTGATGTGCTATAAACTCCTGTCCTACATGCAGATATACATTTCATTCTGATTGGTTCGTTTAGTGACCGGAAGTATGAACACTTTTATTGTGACATCAGTTCTAATGTTTTGTTCTTTTGTTATATGATCGATTATGTTTTGTTATATAGTATTTGTGAACTAAATTGGATGCGTAAAGAGGACTTAATACTGTGCAAGGCTTTGGAAAGGCTTATGTCCAGCAGTGTACAGACAGAGGCGATGAAATGTTAATTAGTGATTAAATTTCCTCTGAAATTTGAAGTTATCAAATCTTGAAAGTGAAAATAAAAGCATGTCTTACAAATCAAGACAAACATCTTAATGACGATAATGAAAACGTTTAATGCCCGGTAAACTTTCAGCAAGCTGGCTGAAAGAATTTACATATTCAAATGCCGTCTGCAAATTAGCACTTTAACAATAAATTTAGACTTCAAAGTTTTATAGTTCAAATACTTGCTAAGTGGTTCATTATTTTGAAAATAAATCAAAAACCTCTTTAGAAGCTTCAATCTTAATTAGTAAAAAAAAACAGATTTTCCTACACTTATTTATGTTACCAAATAAAATTGTTATTTTTTTTCTTCCACATTCAAACATATTGTATATTAAAATTGTAAACTTAGTATATAAGTAACTATGTATTAAATTCTATTAGTCGACATAATGATAAACGACAATCCGCCAGTACGCTGCGACGGTAAGTGATTCATCTAACTGCTTCCGAATTCGATTCGTTCTTAGCTGATACGTGCCCCGCATTAAACAGGACGTCTGGAGTATATACTGAAGTATCCTGTATTGTACTGTCACTACTATATACAAATGCTTATTTGTGTTCATTGGTTCTTTCAAATTAACTATCCTTAGTAATATGTTTAACAATGAATAGGCTTAACGATCTCAACTAGATATTAAGTAGGTAGTCGAAAAATAATACGCGCTAGCTGAGTAAATGCATCTTCAATCTACCCTTAAAGGTCTTGACATCATACTTGACAAGTTGTTCCAATCCTTCGCGGTACGCAAAGAGTTATGCTTCAAATTATAAAAATCACATTAATTTGCAGTCTTCTTAGCAAATCACATCAAATCTAAGCTGGTGCGTTCTGAGAATCGGCAATGTCAATTTGATTGATTATATTATTGATATTTTAATCCTTACATCCTTATTTATACAAAAATATTTTGCTCTGCTTTCATGGAAATGCTAACCAACAAATATCTTCCATTGACATTTTCATGGAATCAAATTAATTTCGTTTTGAACAAATGACTTCGTTAGTACGTGGCGCCCAAGTGTAATCACGTCTCTAACGTTTGCCAACCGTTCCACAAACAACAAGTCAATAATTGATTATTCACATGAGATTTCCGATTTGTATTGAATAAAGAACGTTATCATGTAAACAATTACTGTGTTAAATTAGCACGTAATTTGGAGTACATTGTCCAATTCTGTATACATGGATATAGGGTACACAGATTATTGTCAATGATGTTATATTATGTTTCTAACAGCTTAGTGGTTTAAGGTATTTCGATCAAGATGTCGACGGTACGATTCCCGCCATACGCCTACAGTCGTTAGCCAACCTAGTACAAGTTTAGAGTTTAGTTGGAATGGTAAAAGAAATATTAGGAAATTAACAAAAATCAGCTAATTAAAAAACTGTAAAATTAAATTGATAGAAAATGAATTTAAAAAGAATGGACTAACATTAAGTATTTGGAGGTTCCAAGACATTTAAATATATAAATAAACTAAATAAAAGAAATGGGTCTGACCTCACATTGCGTCAGTCTGACGTCACATCAGCTTCCACAAGCAGTTAAAACTAAAAGTCGTTGTCATATTTGGCACAAGCTATCTATAAAGTATTATAGGTCAAAACTATTAAATCGAAAAATTTAACAGTAGTTTTACGACACTACATCGAAACATCACATAAAAGTTATGGATATTCTAAAGTGCGGATTTTAAGAGTTTGCTCTAAAGAGCTATGTATAGTTAGGTTAATATATTATAGGACAGTGTGTAGTTGTCCTTTATCCTTAGCGCTGTTGAAGCTGGAATCAGTTTTATGGAGGGAACGTGAGACTGAACCCGCGTACTTAGCCGCTCGTAAATCTGTCCGACGCCGACGTCCACGCTGTACCTATTTTACAGCAACGTCTACTAAACTATTGCGAACCAGTCGCGACACATACAAATATCCATTAACTATTTATTCAGGTCTTTCCAACTTCTTGCTAAATGTGGCTTTAAAGAAGATTACTACCGTATCATTTGCAATTGCAACCTACTAAAATATATCTAGTTTTCTTCTATGGTCAGCATAGTTAAGGAAATGCTATTTTATAATTTTATGTATAACACATATAAATATCTTGTTGTCTGCTTAATAATTGATCTTACTTGAATTACAGTGCGGGTACGCCCGCATGAAATTATATAAAAGTGAGATTAAGACTAAATGAATAATAATGAAACATGTATGTGACAAATATCACTAAAAAGTTACGAAAAGCCTCAAGTGAAAAAAAAGAATTGAAATCTGACAACGAAATTGCAGTATTCAGGGAACGCAGCGCTCTGATTCGGGTCGCACGTCGGAATCCTACGACAACCAAAAAAGCGCACGCCGAATGAAAGCCGACAACTTTCTACCTTTTTTTCCTATCCGGGCGACAGTCTTTTATTTTTACGCTCGCGTTTCACGCTCACAGCATTGACTGGTCCGCACTGATACATGTCGGACAGTGTTTAGATTTACATTAGAGCAATTTTATATTTTTTTTGCAATTGCTTTCAGCATTATAAACCCAGTGGAGGGTTTTGGATAAGCGACTTAATCTTCATCCACCCCGATCAAGAAAGCAAATGCAATTGTATAAGTAGAACAATTATGTACCATCGTTCATTAATTTTAACAAGACTGTAGACAGTGAGATATCAATATAGATTTATACTCTCCGATATTAAAATACGGTAAAGATCCAATGAGTTCAGGCGGCTTTCACGTGACGTCATAAAATTTTTCATAATGTCGACCACAGATGTTATATTAAATTTTAAATATCGAACGCCGCGTTCGGCCGCCGTTCAATTTGCCGCGAAATCTCGATCGCGACAGCTTTAGGGCGCGTATACACGGCGATAAAATAATCGCGCCGTCGGCAGCCGATCGTACGATATAGAGATTCGAGCGAATGATTCCATCTCGTTCGCGTCGTTTATTGTTATTTGACTGCTTTATTGCCGATCATGGCCTTATTTTTTCTCAATGGGACGTTCGTACGTCGTTAGTGAAGACGTCTTTATCATATGTTGTAACACGTTTATTTCAACATCCTGTATTTATTTCTTCAATATCATTTATGATATTTACTATATAAACTACCTACTACTCTACCTCAAGATGAGTCTTAAGATTGAGTTCTGGTGGTTTGTGAGATTCATAATCTTGGAAAACTTTGACGTTATTTTAACTTGCCTGCCGGTATACATCTATTATCTATATATACATACCTATAACTTATTTTATGCGGTGGATAGCAGTGACGTAAAATTGCCACAGCTTTTTTAATTTTTTCTCATGTGAAATTCTCTTTGTCTAAGTAGGTCTCACACGGCCAAACTCCTTTGTCAATGTATATAAGAGATAACAGAAACATTTTACTATTTTTTATTACGTTCTCATTATCACAAAAATCCCTAATAAGTTTTATCCTTAGAGTTTTGCTATAACGAGTATATTCCAATCGAAATGTTTTTCCAGCGTTCGTATCATCTGTATAAACAACGTTCGCGCAGACATCAAAGTATCAAATGTTTTGTAAACAAAAGCAATCAAACGGCTAATTAACGACTTTCTGTATAGGATCGTATACATTTCGCTCCGCAATGTTTCATGTTTCGTACCTCTTTCTTTTTAAAGAAAATGGAACGGTAATTACCGAGTGCTATGTAAATACAAATGATTTATATTTGCCAAACAAAATGAGGTATATTAAAAAAAAAATTCGCTCCAATTTATTCGGAAACCGTAAAGTTTCCGATACGAAAAAAGCTATCAAAGAACATTTCCCCGTGTTGTGCGCGGAGTGTAGAAGCCATCAAAATTCAAGCCAGTTTTCCCGAACCGACGATATTGTGAGATACCTTATATTAAACTGTAATAAAACTCCCCATCGCTAATATAATTTCGCGTCCTGGACGAAATATTGGGCTGCGTACACATGGTTGTCACAAAAATATATCGCAATAGTTCACAACACGACGGTATGAGACTGTGCAAAATACGCACGTTTGTGAATATAACTTCATGAACGAATTCCAAGTTTGAAGTTCCACTTCCCACACATGTTTATTTGTTATAGGTACACCTACAGTAAAATTATCTTGCATTCATAATAACATATAAACAAAAAAAGACAATGGACGGATAGTTCGACCAATTACAGGTATACACAACGTTCACAACAAAAGGAACAAAAAGTATACAGGCTTCCCCGCTTGTGCAGCAACAAACAAGGGTGAATTGTGGTGAACATACTGATGTAGTGATGCTTACGGAATTCGATTAAATGTGTCATGTAGGTTAACTATTCTTCACTTTTTGTAGGACAATCAAGGTGATAAAAAATAATTCCAGTATGAAACGGCCCTAAGGGAAACGGCAGTCGCGCGGCGGCGCTGTCGGCAATCAATCGATAGGAGCCGGTTGCCAAGCAACGATCGTGTTGCAAAATAAACAATCAGAATCGGGGCCTGGCCGTGAGCAAATTTGCTTTCTTATTTTATTACTTGTGTCAACATTTTAGATCGATATTATCGGATTATTTACTCCCCTACGTTGTATCATGATATTTTGATTCCTTTATTGCAAACATGGTGCTGTTACCGCCCTGCGTTCCGGATACGTGTGGGAAGGATTTCCGCAATTCATTGCATAAGCCGAGTCCGAACTATCCTTATGGGAGTACCAAGAGGAAACCTCGGCTCGTGCCCGCGTTCACGATACAGGCGATGCAGAAGAACACTAAGGTGAAACCGCCCCCCAAGTGCGGCGTGTACGACCCGCTGCCCATCAAACCGACCATGTTCAGGGCCTGCTATCAAAGAGGCGAATTTCCGCTCTCCATTGAATTCGTCGCGAACGGGAAAAGGCTTTCTTGGAAGGTAACAACTGTACACGAGTTATCCGGTGTCCGTTGTGTCGTGTTCCGTCGGGTTTTATTGAAGCATTGTGTGATCTGATAATGTCTATTTCTGATTTCTACAAAATTTGTTATATACCTGTAAAAGTGAATATGAATTATTTCTAAAAGTGCTACTTAATATGTTTTAACAATCCAGTTTTAGAATCTTTTGTTATCCATTGAGATTCTAATCATTATTGCCAATAGTCTCCGTTCAGATTAAAACACATTCCAAAGTGGGATTAGAACAGATATAGAATTTCATCTAATCGGAGCTGCCATCAAAATCACTATCAAAATCGAAAAGCAGATTGTAAGCTCGGCTCTAACGCCCTTTGTGGCCTGTTAGACTTCCTACAGCTTTGTCCGTTTCAATCCATTTGCTAGTCCGTATTGAACATTTTATTACATTCAGTGCAAGTGCTTCATTGCGCCAATGACTACTAATACTGTAACTTATTCTCATTTATGTCCACACTAGTTAAAAAATAATCATAGCATTCCTTTAAATATACAAGCTATAAATATTTGACTTCATAAGTATATTTAAAACTAATATTGCATGTTTAATGGCACCAATTATTCCAACAAAATTTGAGTAAAATTGTATTTGGTTGAAATTAAATTTAAAAAAAATTGTTTAGTCAACTGTAGTCTTTTTAACATTAGTCTTTTTTAATATTTTCAGGTGCCGGTAGAAAAATTAGATTTTCATCATTACCTGCCGATATTCTTCGATGGTCTAGCTGAAGGGAAATACCCGTTCACATTCATAGTAGAGCAAGGGATCCGCGACTTGGTCACCAGGGGCTCCCACAAAGTGCTGCCTGTGGTACCACAGATTATAATACCAATAAAAAGTGAGTACTTGTGTAACTGATACTTCAACAATTATTTGTATACTCTTCGTCAAAAAAGTAGCCCAGTAACAGCAATACGTTCTTAACTGAGAATTGATATTCAACGTGTACTAGCCACTACACAATTCATTAAAAGGTAATTTTCATCATCATCATAATTTTGTCTGCCCACTACTAAACGTAGGCTTAGGTACACACAGGTATACAGGTAGGTTTAGGTAGGCTTAGGTAGTAGGCTACACTTCTTAAAAATGAAATGATCAGATAACTTGAAGAAGTACAGTTTTTTGTTTAATAATGTTTCTCTCTTCCGTGTGATTCAGATGCAATGTCGACGAAACGCCCTACCGTGATATGCCACGCGCTGCGCTGCCTGCAGATGCTGGCCACCTACTGCGACCATGTGGGGGAGGCGCTTGTCCCTTACTACCGGCAGATATTACCTATGCTTAATTTGTTCAAAGACAAGAACAGTGAGTACATTTATCTTAAGAACGAGTGGTGCGCTCGTGCCCGGAATTATGTTCGATCAATGTTGGATTCGGACTTGATTTTAATTTGTTATTTTATTTTACATTTTAAATCAATGTTAAAACAAATTTAAACATGAAATCGTTCCGCTATCTTTGGTCACAATCCATTGCTACCAAAAAACTTTTCATATAATCCTGAAAAAAAAAAACATAAAATGAGGAAAAGTCTAGTATAAAAGCCTCGTAGTCTAGTAAGAGGAAGATTTCTCAATTTACCATACAGTCCTGACACACCTTAATATCAATGAATTATAACGAGATTATAAAGTTGTATATAATTTAGCATACAAGGCGGACAACAAAACGGTCTGTCAGAGGGCTCGCTTGGCAACGTTATTGATTACGTCCGGCTGCACTACAAGTTCATTTGTGTCGGCACCCGCAACTGTCTTAGCAACATGTGTCGCACAACTGTATCGGATTAGGCTCACTAACTACGCTATATTATTTGGCGCGACGTGTCTGGAATACGATAGCAACAATCCGATTCGATGAGGTCAATTCTTTAAAAAAATTACTTATATCGCTGAAGCCGTAGAATGTTTCTTGTTGGGCCTTGGTAGGAAAAAAACCCATTGGGCCGATAGATCGGATGGCCGATCAGTGCAAAAGGAGACACCACTTGTAGAGCCTAAAAATGGAAAAATAGGTGTAAATGTTTAAGGAATATTAATGGCTGTGCAGAAAGCTGGCATATATTACAATTTTACTCTTATTATATGACATTACCAGATTTCAGCGAGGTGTATGTTGTAATCTACTTAGTGTAACATTTGAGTTAATGTAACAAAGCGTAGGACGTTACAAACACGCAGTTTACAACATTAGCCTGACGGAGTTACTCTGTGTTGGCGACGGAAACGACACTACCGCCCTCGGCCGCAACTATCTGACAACTCGAGAAATGAGAGAACATCGGTCTCTATAAACGTGCGACTTTAAGTCGCATCACCTTCCTACTTCTTTCTATAATCACAATATTCAGACAATTTTTTGCTGAACATTACATAGCTTGTCATAGGGGCGCCTCCTTCGCCCCTTCATTGTAACAACTTAGGAGTACATTAAGAAATTCATCGATTTATATTTTTCAGATCAAGTTAAAATGAGATAAAAAGCTCACGTTCTGGTTTATGACTCTTATTTGCATGAGATATGGATCATCCTACCGCACCACAGACAAGCTCAAATACATTTTTTAAGTTAATTTTAAAAAAAAACCAGTACCCTCTTACAGTAGCTTAATAATATTCTTCATAAAATTGAGTCGCAAACAAAATGTACCTTTAGCGACCAGTCTCTCGTCTGTATTTAGTCAGTGACAGAGGCACGGCATGTTGAGAATGCCCGCAACAACGCGTGGCGCGACACCCCAAATACTCTGACGCCTTCGCCGCACGACTCGCCGAGTAATTAATCTTCCGCGACGTAACGACAAGTCTATTATAGCGGAAACAATACCGTCTCGATCATATTGATATTTTGTGCTCTATTATTTTCATCGCGCTGACACTGACAGAATCTTATATTACAACTTTTACATGAAAAGGAAATCTCTAACATAATTTGCAAAACATATTGATACTTGACGGGCATCGAACTCAAGCCCTGAAGATTACAAACCAAGTTCTTAACCCGTGAGCCGCCGACGCTTGAGTGCACTTCTTTTGTGATCATTTTTTATTAATTCCAGATAATATGGGTGCGGGAATAGACAGCAGTGCGTCCCGCGGAGAGAATGTCGCGGACTTGATTGAAGAAACTCTACAGTGCTTGGAGCGCTACGGCGGACCGGACGCTTTTATCAATATAAAATACATGATACCCACCTACGAATCTTGCATGCAAAATTAATATACACAATTTAGACACCTTGTCTTTGCTTTTTTGGAAATTCATTGCTTTAATTGCAATTTATCTAAATTATAGCTTGCGTAGCTTTAATTATATGTTCTCTTAACTAATGGCTTATAACATGCGAATTGTATGATAAGTAAGTTAGCTAAATTTAAAAGAGATCTGGCGCATTGTGCACATTATTCACGTTTCTCTAATAACTAGGATTTAATAGAGTCGAGGAAGTAGAAAAATAAAGGTGTGACTTGAAATATAAGCGAAACGAAAATTATCTTGCACAATTGTTTTGTCCCACAAGAAGTATTTACTTATCACTTGAAGTACTCGTCTATTTTTGAAGACAATTAATGCAACTATTGTTTGTGTACGCCATAGTTTAATAGATGGCTTCTACTACATTTGTACACAAACGTTTTCATTCAGTTGTACGGAAAACTTGCCTGTCTTTATACTTGTATTTTTTTGGTTGATTTACATTTAATTTTTGACGTGAAACACGTTAGTTTTCTCAATTATAAAAGATTCATTTAATCAAATAATGCATGTTAGAAAACATGAATTAACATTATCAATGTTTGTACTCATATTTGATAATAGTTTATTTTGTTAAATTGTTATGTTTAGATTGTTTCTTCTATTCAAATGTTGTCTAAATCCTCGATGATTTGATTTTGTTTTTGTTTGTATTTATTTATTTGTAATTAATTGAATATTACATGTTTGTGTTTTAATTACAATTCGACAGGTCACTGGTGTAAATAAAATGTCGACACAAACCATCCAATACCTGTGGCACCATTTGCCTTCATACCTTGCACTCTTGGAGTTGCAAACTTCCCCCGTGACGAATTACATCACGAAGAACGTCAACAAAGTACCAAGGAATAATTACTCTATTCAATTAAGGTGGCCATTCTTAAAACTGCCAACCAAAGTTTTATCAAACTTACTATATTCAGAGCTAAATGGGGACAAACATTGAATTTTATTTATGTAAATATACGACAAATATTAGTATCGTGTTTACACTCAACTAATAATCCCTACCTCTGTGTTTATTATTCAAATAATCCGGTATCGTCATGTGATTAGCAAATAAATCGATGCAGCGAACATCATAATTTGCTGGATAAATTACATGACAGGTTGTGGAATAGTTAACAAGGGTATTGAGTTTATTAATGCGGTCTCTGCTTGCCGGAACCTCTCGGGAGCGTCATGTCAATATTTGGATCAACCGGAGCCAAAGCAATTTACAAGCGGCGAAGCAAAATGTACAGCTATGCATGCATGTATGTATGCAATTTGCATCTCAAGTTCCTTCAGTTTCGGTGCGGCTAAAACGTATGCATGTAACTTGTTTGTGAGCCACTCGCCTCTTTGTCACGTGTAACCGACTTTCTGATCGATAGGCTAAACCTATAGAATTTTTTTTATTTATAAGGAAAATGTACTTTTAAATAATGAGTTATTCGACTCTTCAAATCACGTGATATAAAAGAAAAATATATTACTGCATCTCCCTGGTCTTCATTTCAAAGAGTGTAAAAAATCTTCATCGGTTTTTGTGGTCAAATAGCTGTAGAGTAGGTGCAATCAGAGTCCTTCTCGGTGTTCAATCCTAAAAGCTGCAGTCATTTGAATGTTACAGAGGCATAAATACAAAAAAAGGCAGAAACAATAACCAATAGTATGCAGCTTTTAACTTTATCAGTGGTACGACAAATTGCTTTTTGCAACAAGGCAATTTTTCTTTATATTAAACTCTGCA
>JAODUI010000030.1:651054-676290 GCA_027563995.1 Papilio gigon | reverse complement strand
GGGCTTTTATTCGATACGTAACGTTTGCGACTCGACGTCTGAAAATTCACGAAAGCGATCCAGATCCAAAATAAACAATGTTTTAATTAACCTGACATAGATTTAGTTGGTTCCAGCGAACTGTTTATCAGTTAGTCTTATATGTGGCAATTTAATTACACAAGGAACTAACTACATTGTATTTTTGCTTTGCGTTTCGTTTTTGGTACAATTTGCTTTCCTACTTTTGTGTTATTGATAACTATCTTACGTCAGTTTATCAATATTACTTTGAGACAACTGCACAAAACATGTTCATTAGCTAAGACAAAAGGCGAAGAGGTGTAACTTAGTCGTGTCGTATAATTTAGACAGAGGTTAAATTATAGTGGCGCCGGAGCGAGGCGTCAGTGGTATTGACAAAGGTCATTCATATTGTACTTCACGGCCGGCCGCTCGCTCTAATTCGGATTATGCCTAGTCTGCAGCCGACGTCGCTAGGCGCTAGTTCTACACCTATACTTGGTGTTTGTATTTAACTTAGCTAGAACTTATAGACTGCCAATAGGCAATGAAAACTATCTCTATGTATTCAAGTATAAATAATGTTCAACTTTTCATTATTCTACTTCTTTTTTTTAACATAAACATTTTAAACACAGACTCCAACTATTTAACCAACTCAACCAATCATGGATATTAGGTACTGTTGTTGTTGCTACGTAAGAACGTGTATGAACCATGATACACGTATCACAAAGCACAGGACAGACAATAACTCGGGTCGTATTAGCGTCAAATTGCGGTCGGGCAGTAATCGCATTACCTCGCGCCATGTCTATACTGCACTGTAGCTACGCTGGCACGCTGATGACACAGTATTGTGGCGGCTTAATCATATCTAGGTCTCATTAATTATTCCCATAGGGTGTCCTCCCCGCCCCGGCGCCCCGCGAGCCCCGCGCGCCCCGCACGCCCCGTCAATCCGACGCTAATGACTGTTGAATTGTTATTTATGCGTCCATATAGAAATTGGTATAAAACAATAGAACTAAATTTATTAAATTTGTATTGAAATTACAGATGTATTAGAATATATTACAATATACTTTTCCCTATTTTCCCAGAGAGGGAAACGTTTAAGAAACTATGTTATAAATCATATATTAAAATGAATTAAAAAATCAGTACGTGTTTTAACAAACATAATTATGTATAACTCCTTTCAATACAAAAGATCCAAAAAGGTGAAGCCTATCGGATCCCGGTAAGCGATCTCTTGTAACGCTTGTTAGGAACTTGACGCATATTGACGACAGAGGGCGTAATGAGCGGCCTTAATATTATATGCCCTATTACATATAACAATGGATACTAATTGATAGAAATGTTTGATCTATATTAAAACACGAGGATACGAACTAATATTACAGTCTCATACATAAATAATTTAACGTAAATTTAACTTGACGCCAAAAAAACACTTTGACCGAGGAGTCATTTATGATATACATGATTTATTACTTATTAAAAACTTAACATTTTTAATTAAGTCTAAAAGAAAAATATCAAATATTTTATAATACATACGCTTGAATATCAATCACCATTTAATTATTTCAACATTGGTTTATAACGATGAATATATTCCAAATAAAATATAAAATCAAATTTTATTTGACACTTAACTGAGCACAGTTCACTCGTTAAGGCCCGCCTACGCACCGGTCTAGTTCCCTACATTGTCCTACTTGTCGCCATATTTGACAAACAAGATAGCTAACGCCATTTTTGATATAATGGAATATCAAAAACCTAACATAACGTTTCAATTAATTTACATTTCGTACTAATATTAATGATGTTCATTTTTTTTTACTTTGTACTATTCAATAGTATTTCATTTATATTTAGTCAAGAGCAATGATTGCGGGTCACCGAAGGGCCTAATTAAACCTGAAAATCTTGGAAAGCAAGAATGTAAGCCTAATCAAATGAACGGTGTTTAACAGACAATATAATAAACTCTTAAATTAAAGTAACGAAATATCTAAGGCACTATGTTTTATTTATTAAAAATTACATATAGAAAAAACTGCGGATTCATTGATCTTGAATATAGTGTAATTAATTAAAAAAAAAAGTGTTCGGCTTAATTAAGACTAATTTCAATCAATTACATTTTACAGAAACATACGTTACTATTGCTTAAGGACATTTAAGACCGGGTAGATAGAAAAATTACAAGTCCATTTCAAAATCTGAATATGCGGATAAAGGTAAAAAAGTAGAGGCAGGCTGTGCCGGGGCGCGGGACGCGGGGCGCGGGCGGGGGTAATAGAGTGTCATCTTGACGTAATAAATGATCACTCCGCGTCCCTGCGGTAGGTGAAATTCCTCCTCCGGGCCCTGTTTTTACATAACCCATCAAATTACTACCCTTTGTACCCTTGCAACAATACCATAAAACCTGTCAAAGGCTTTGTATCGTTGAAGCTATGAAATATTATACGACAGAGAATTAATAGCGGGGAAGCCTTCGCCGGTTGAACTGTGATTAAATTAAAAATTAAATAATACTTTTTTCGTGCAGGAACTTAAAAGGATTTTTCGATGAAAATGGTTACCTTCCGATTTTACATTGAAGTCGACTAAATTTTGACCGAAGGCTTTTTAGAAACCATTTTATGTATTAAAAGGAATTTTAACCGAATACTTAGTGGCAAAGAAAATAATTTAACAAAGCACTAACTAATTAAATACAAAGAATTTATAAACCAACTTTACTTTCAGAAAAATATGAGATCTAGAAGAAATTCGAAACTGAGATAAATTACAATCTAGGATAACGCACAGATTATTAAATTCGTAACTTCGTATTCGCGGGGCCAGCCTTCAAATAATACTTTTAAACTCATACATCTACAAATACAAACACACAACTACAAAATCTAGTTCATGTGTGTAATATGAGACATGTAAATTGTAAGACATCGTGCCGTGTACACGCGTCGTAATAAAAAATAAAATGCAAAATATATCACGCATAAAATACAAGTGAACAAGATGAAAAGGGAAAAATCTTGGCGACGCTAAAATCTGTCCGGAATAACTGTATAGAGGCGACAGGAAGCGTTCCACAAAGAGGAGGAAATTGCCTATCAGAAACTGGTAGTAATCACGACGGTGCGTACCAATCTAACTTCGCTGCGGACGCTATATCCCCGCCTAATGAGATATTTCGAGAGCGGCTACAACGGTGGGAAATGGGCGTAGCTGTGGTATCGCGCTTTGTGGTTGTGGGGTTTGCTTTTCTGGTGTTCACAACTCTAGATACATTTTGATGATAGGAATCAAATTTATGAATCTAGTTTCATTTAAAACAAAAAAAATGCAATCTAGTCAATATCATCAGCCATATTAGAAACCAAGACGAAGTTACATTGCGTGGCAGGTTCTGCAAAATTTTGTTCGATATTTTTAACCTTGTTTTCTTCTTTTTCGGTTTTTATAATTTGAAACTTTCTAGTCTCTTCCATTGCATTCTATCATCGTTAGCGCTGTACAAATATTGACAAAGTTCCAGTTAGCGCCGGGGAGGGCGCTCCAAGCTCAAGTTTTAATGTCTTAGATAAATTAAGATTCCGGTTAGTGTTTTAAAACAAACATCAAGTCGATATTCGCTCCGGTCTGAATTGGTTTTCTATTTCACTGTTCGCTGGGCAGCCGGAAATATTTCATTGTCTTTTCAAAATTTATTGAATTTCTTTTGTTATTTTATCTCTAAAGTATTAGCATATCAATTGATATTTTGTTAACCACGAAACTGGCTTAGACTGACACAATTCTTCGAACTATAACCACATTTTCATATTATCTTACCAAATAACTTTGAGTAATTCATGTAAACATCATAACGTTTTCGCTACATCTGATTTAAACATTGTTTCATATTCGTAACTACATATTGTTCTGATTTTATTTATAAGAGCAATATCAGAGTTTTAATTTATATCATGTCGATATGATGTCATAAAAGTATGCAGAACAAGTGAATATACGTTCAGATGAGTCGAACATCAAGGGAAGAATTTAGTGAATAATTTCACTGAATATTAACGAACGAATAATAGTGGAGAATGCTTTGAGCTGAGCGGCGCGACCGCGCGGCGCATATTGCTTCTGATATTGTTATAAAGCGCACACTCGGAGACCGGCCGATGTATACACACACTAAGACCGGGATAATAAATGTAAAAGTTAAAACAGAACACAAACAACACAGTTGCTGTAATTGTAATGTCTTCATGTAAACGAGGACATGATGTGTTTCCGTTTATAACGAAAAACGGATTTTTATAATTTTCGACAGTCTCCCCGCAAGTCTGCGTTTGTTCCGGGTAATCTTCGAAACGGCTAGACCGATTTCGACGGTACTTTTACTGGAAGTTAGCTTGTATGGAGTAACATAAGCTTTTATTTCAAAGCTTACGAATTCGCGAACTACAGCTCGTTATATGTTCAAATGTTACTTAAGTTGTAAATAAAGTTCTATTGCGAATATTAAAAAGATTCATAATTCTTATAGGTTTACTAGGCAATTTATGAAATTATATAGAGTTTCAAAATAACTGTGATATTGTAAGAAATGTCAAAAGGGGCATCCGTAGCACGTTTACTGTTAGATTATTTAAATTTCTCGCAATATTCGATAATCTTAGTCTCATGCAAAATGCATACAATATCATTCTTTAGTTCGTACGAGACTGCTTTCCGGACGTAATTCATGTTAAACTGGCGTTATTTGACTTTTATTCGTTTCGTGTGTTTTAACCGACGCGCTGCCTCCCTACTAACCCCAACTGATATCATTTATTATTATCAATGATGTGCTTCCATCCGTGATAACTTAATACCATGCCCATCTTCCTTTTTGATTCCCTCCCCCGGTTATATCGTTTTTATTGTGTAACGTTGGATTTCTCCGTTTAGAGAATATAAAAGTCGGTTGACTCTTAAAAAAATATCTTTTTAAAATGTACTAGGAACTTAATAAATAAACTATCTTATACACATAGAGATTTAAAAATATAACTTGTAAGTAACCTTGTTTAACTTTGTTATGTAGGATCTCAGGCAACCACGGCAGACATTTTAATAATTATTTTTACAGAAACAAGCAATACGCTAATGACAGGTTTTAAGTCATATATCATGTTTGTTGTATACATCCAGTAACATAGTATATCTCCATTTTAGTTATCATAAATGTAAATGTGGAGCGTTATATGTGATTATGATACAATTTTCAAAAGTTTCATCCCCGCGGAAAAGGGTTCGTTCCATTTCAATTGCATTAGCGTGCCCTACACCGTGCGAGATTAGGTAAATGGATCACTAATGGATGTTCACAAATTCTCTTAACTGGAGGCAAGCGATTGCTTCCCCGCGTAGCGCCCGCCATCGTTCTACATTACTACGACGTTTATACGCACATCATCTTGTAGGCTTTACTTGAAACTAGAATAAACCAGTTCACAATATGATTACTTACATTCATAGTTACCAATAGATCGCAATATTCCACATAGAAGCAAATAAATTCGAACATAATATGTTATTATGTTATATATCTTTGAATACAAGTTAAAATATATTTAATCAAAATTAATTAATGACGGACAGGACTCCAGTACTAAAAGGACACGTCCATTCAAATAGAAGACAAAAAGTTCGATGTTAAATGAGAATTTGACGGAAACCAACCGAATTCAGTTAGTGATTCATTGAAACGTCCCAACTAACAAACTTCCCAATTAAAGCAAGCGAGTATTTAAAGCTGTATAGTTCAATGGGCCCCGATTGCGACTTCACAAAATAGTTGGTAAGAGGTATTCAATTTATGTTCATTATAAAATATGGCTGTGCGTTCATAAAGATGTCGGGGGGGTTGCCATGGATACGGGCCCGTTGCTATTGGTGACTCCGATTGGCTCGACATCCTACGGGCTTCGCGCCGTCCTATGGTCTGAGTTCGAACAAAGACTTTGAATAAAAATATGTATTTTTTTATATCAAAGGTGACACAAATATCGATAAATCAACTACACTAATTTATTCCACTGTATTGACAGTGTTCAATTGGAAGCTTCGTTACTTATAAATGTCGATCATTATGTTATATTGGCTTTATATTATCAAATTAAAATAACATGTTTACAGTTTTCTTTTGTAATTTCACATATATTATGATACTAAATTATGCCCGCGACTGCGTCCGCGCGGAATAAACAAAACTCAGTAAGTACCTTAAGCGATTACGTTCTACACCTGTGCCAAGTTTCATTAAAATCTGTTTCCAATTAATATACTAGAAAGATTTTTATGACAAATTAATTAGTTCTAGACCGCTGTTCTGAAAGATAAGTCCTAATATGGTCGAAAGTACACGCTAGCTTAGTACGAACTGTTCACGCGATGCGAACAAAGCTATGTTTTAAAAAGTAACCGGGTAGTTACTAAACTTTAAAACTTCAGTCATAAAAGCCTTTTACATTGTAACTATAACGAAACTTTTCAAATCTAAGTGTCGTAATAAAGTTCGTCCCTTGCGCCGCGGCCTTCGATCTCGAGTCATTACTAGTTGAACAACAAATGAACAACAGGGGGCTATCGTCTACTTCTTTTATTGGACAATATTCACTAAGACTCCTTACCTTCTTCACTCCACATCTGTCCCTTGCTTTGTACAGACAATACAGATAATAGTGATGATATTATCAAGGTTTATTAAATAAATAAAACTTTTAATCGTGTGGGTACTCTTGCCTTTTTAATGTTAAAAACATCGTAAAAGATTTCTAAATGGTTTTAACACCAATAAGGACTTTTTACTTTAAATTATCATGGCACTATTATAAGCTGATTACATATCTAAACTACTGACTCAAGGTAATCAATTCTTATCTATCATAAGTCTTTGACAGCTCATTTGGTCGATTTAAAAAAAAAAACTATTTAAAATTAACTAACTGTTTACGCAATTAATATTGTCAAAAGACTAAGAAAGAAAGATAAACCAGTTTTAAAAACTTTGTTAATCGCTTTAAATATACATCAAAGTTATAACACTGTGCTAAATTCATATTTTTAAAGGTGTGTGTATCGTCATTAAATTTAATGTTTAAATTTAAAATTGCGTATTTTTAAAGCAACGCCACCTGTCTGTTGGAAAGTAAATTTCATCGTATCTTTAAGCAGAGCAGACGGCTGGGGCGAGCGGACTACACCTGGATGTAGCCGGCTCAAATAGATGTCGCTACGTACGCGCCGCAACAGAAAACGCCCGCACTAAATCATGTTTGCAAAAGTAAAGAGAGATGGCGCTTGGAGCGCGAAAATTTAAAATGAAAGTAAAAAAAAATAAAACATGTATTTTGTAACCACGGAAACGTATTTATTAGTTTTCAAATAAAAAGTTATATTTTTTTAATTTCTAACATTTAGAATTTATGTTAAAACATTTTTAAAGTTAATTTTAAAATTTGGATCTTTTTCTGTTACAACTTATATTTTCATTAAATTAGAAAAAAACAATTCATACAGGTTTGTTATATTTTTGCAGTGTACGTTATTGTCTAGCTAAGGATATTTCTAATAAACAACAACAAAGAATGCCAACTAAAAATAAAACCTAAATAAACTAACATCTATATCGTATTTAGCAGACCAATACAACGTACAAACTTCATGCCAAATTATTTCGACATCGGAGGACGTGTGGTCCGGTAAACCTAGTCTCCTGTAATTTGTTCGCTTGTAAGGGGGCCGCCAATGTCACTAGATGTCACAGCGACCCGACGCCGCCCAGAGCGACGGCGTACCGAGAGCGACCAGAAAACGTCTAAAGGACTACGCCACGAGGACGCAACGTCGCCGGGAACGACAGGACACCGTCTAGAACCTATAGCGGTGCTACATCGTTCCTTTTCAATGTCTGCCTCAGGCTTCTACCCCGGGTGTCCGACACCGCGACACTTCTCCTTAGCGTTTGTTTTCTATTGGATTTAGAAACGTGCTACGGAATGTGAATTTAAATTTCTCTTGTCCTGTTCGCATTCAAGAAAATAATATTAAACGTTCGTAAACTTTTTGACTTTAGAAAGCTTTTCAGTGTCAAAACAAGTTCAGTTTGACATAAGCTAAATGGCTTCGACTCGTCTTAGTTTCCATTGATATGTTTTAAATTGATTTTGTAACAAAAATTAAAATTCAATTGTTTTTTGTCATATCTACTAAAAACTGACGTAATATGAAGCTAAATTGGAACACGAAGAGCGAACGAACATTCGTGCACTATCTTATAAGTACCACATTTTGATTCAATATGCATTCTTTTGTTGTGTTATTCAAATTATTTCCCCCGTACTTGGAAACGGTGTATTTAAATGTAAAAAAGAAGTAATCGAGCCAAACGACACACGATTCTAATACCTCCACCATTCGCAGGGGATTTATGCGGAGCGGACTCGAGGAGAATTCGGCCGAACCGGACGCCACTGGAAAAACCCCCGCACGATAAACGAACCACGGAACCAACAGCGTTTACATTTCGAGATTTACCGACGGCTTTTTTGGACGGTGCCGTGACATAATATTATTTTGGCAGCGCCCCTCGCATGGTCTTCGTTATCAGCGCCGAATTTACTTATGTAGAGGCCGAAAACACTAGAGCGGAGGTAATAAATTTGACAAGAGGATAAACTAACCGCCGAAATTTCAACTTTTGTGCAAAAGATAAAGGACTAAATTATGAGTCGGAATGCTAGCGGGCCGACCGTGTAGCAATAACTCGCCGTTCGTGGAGAAATATAAAACCTCTTCTAAAATATGTGTTTGTGATAAAGTGCACTAAACTGATAACAAAACGACACTAAACATTCGTGTGATTTACATATTATATTAGAATTTTGAATGACTACATGTCTATTTTTTACTACAAGCTTCAACAATTATGATTTAATTTTTATTTTCCTGGAATAGTTATTAAAAGGAAGGCGTCTTTTGAATTTTGATTTTGAGTCTGTTATTATTTGTGATTGAAAAATTAGTTGTTTCGCAAGAAATGAAACAAAAAATGCAATAATATTTTTAAGGTGTTGTCGCCTCGAAGTGCAGGGTCTCTGCATTGTGAGGAGCTAAAAGGCTTGCCGGCGATGATTGAATAAAGGAAATTGCTCAGTCAGGCCCTGACCCACCGCCGCGACACTGGGGTGAGGGGGGGCAATGGGCAAATGTTTACCCCCCTCATCCACACTGTCTACTACTCTCTATCCTTTAAAAAGAACGAGACTGGTAAATTTTCACAAAATAAAATATCCGGCTCGAAGGACCAAAATTTTTACTTTTGTATTACATAAATGAAATTCAGATTTTAACAGTGATATATATCAAATGAAAATGAACACAAAAGATATAGAAAAAATGTTACAACTCAAAATTTAATAAAAGACTTCTTTCTTTTTCTGTAACGGCTTTTTTTGGCATTCCTATCGAAACTCCTTGGACATATTGTATTAGGCAATATTTTATGTCACTTTAAACTTGCCAAACTTTCTGAGTACATTTTCGTTAGTTAGTGTAAAATGCATAGTTCGTAAGTTGGAAACCTCAGCTATGTAAGCACAATTGATTGCTCAATCGAGGGTTTGCGGTGCCTCAAGGTTGCACCGTTTGCTCGGGTGCCCACACCTCGGGTTCTAGCGCGCTGTTTGTGAGAAAGCCGCACAATGGGGGCCTATATTGCGTGCCAACACCGCCCCATTTCATTCCACAATAGAATGCTTGATTGCAAAATATTCTAAAAGGCGTTATTCAATTGCCTTTTATTTTACAATCGCCTATATTTAAGTGTTTGAAATTGATTCGTACGTTTTTTTTTATTTCGTTTTACTTGAAGACAATAATTATTTACCTATTAAAGTAGAATTCCACTGTAGAAAGTTTTGCTTAAGACCAGGGCCCTTCAAATAAAAAGTGCCATTTTTAGAACGAAGTTATTTTAAATCGGGACATTTTTTTAAATGAAAACAGCGACAAGATAATGCCTGCCTTTTAATGGAGTACATAATGACAATAAATTGTGCCGTGCTGAGTGATTGGAACGCTACGACAATTCCTTCGTTGTACTGACGGAAAATGGAAGATACCGGATAATGTTTATGAAAAACAGTATTCGCCTATTATTCCAAATTCTAACATAATTAATTAAGAAAGATTTTCTTTTACTAAAAATATTTTTTCTCCAAATTAACTTTAAGTATGAAATGTCACGTCAATTAATTTTTGCAATTTTCTTATCCAAGTTATATAAAATCTTTGCTTTCTGCACTTCATATAAT
Organism: Papilio gigon; assembly: GCA_027563995.1. NCBI lineage: Eukaryota > Metazoa > Arthropoda > Insecta > Lepidoptera > Papilionidae > Papilio > Papilio gigon. The sequence continues at coordinate 665,911 of JAODUI010000030.1, read as the reverse complement.
GATTTAAAAAATATCAAAACCTTATAAACAGTTGAAACTACGTAAGTTTTATTTGTTAAATGTTTTTATTTTTTATTTTTCGTAAAACAATAAATAGACTCACGTATTAATTGCACACACCCTTCATAGTAACCTCACACAAATGCAATAATTTATTTCTACCTGTACATACATTTTTTTTTTAATTTAGTATCATCTGCATTAACGTCGTCCCTCGATCATATGATGTTAGCTGCCATTGTCGCACTGCGACTAAACAAAAGAAACAAGATAAAGTTGTAGAAGTAAATATTTAGTCCACGCGACGACCTTCTACTTAGATCAGAAACGGGAGCATTAACCATATAACCGAATTACTTAGTAAACAAGTTGCTCGGAAAAATTCGTAAAAACGAAAAAAAAAAAACATATATACCGTATGCAAAGCCAAAGGAAAGGTGGAGAGGCCAAAGAGCTTTTATGGAACAAGTTTGGCGTACAGTGTCGCACCGAGAACGTTTGTTGGGTATATTTTAAGTGTACGGTCCAACTACTGGCGTACGTTTCGTTCTCACAACCTTTCATAGAATAAATCGTTGCTCTAAACGATTTCCATTAAAATATATAAGTTTTTTTTTTATATAAAATTGAGCGCCAATATCTTAACCGTATGGATTTCCGATGACATGGTCGACTGCTGTCGTAAACCATATCAGGGTAAAAGTCTAGAACTTAGTTGGAATGATAGATGAAATATTAACTTATTAACAATAATCTTCTCTATCTTCAAATGTCTTGATGATGTCACAATACTAACAGAGAATCAGTTATTCAAGTCAATTAGCCAATGTTCGATAGTATTATCTCGATATTACCACATTGAAAATACTAGAAACATTTTGTACTACTTGAATAATTCAATATAAATCGAAAGTTTTGTTATGCTTCAGAATTTTTTAAATGAATTTTATCAAATATCCGCCACTATATTTGCCGCACCTTACAGCATATGGTAAAAAAAGCTTCACCGAGCGAAAAATAACGTCAGCCGAGGAATAGGTAGGAGCGATCTCCACGATATGCAAAGCTGCGTCTTTTGTAACATGATCTTATTGTGTACGAAATCCCCGCCGTCGGTCTGAATGCGAAGCAACTTATGTCGATTTAGAAATTTATTAGAATGCGAGAGAAATTTTTATTCGTTGCGCGATCCTCGAGACGTGAGCAGCGACTTATTGTTGCGCGCCTGCATTCGCGACTTAGCTGCGCGAATTTATGTCCTCTTGTTACGATATATTGTTTCCATATGTGATGACATCTTCTACGATACTATTCCACATTTATCTTCTTTGTTTTCTCTTCCGTAACCGCATGATCACACTTTTCTGCTAATAGAAAAAGTGGAGTAAGAGTGCAAGTAGAGCAATGTTTGAAATACGTTATAAATTGTTGTTGTCACTACGGAATACTTCAAAATTATACTCTATTCTTCCCCGTGTTATAGATTAACTGGAATAAAAACCATCCAATCACGTAATCCTACGATTTATTCGAAAAAAAATTGTTAATAAAAAAACACTAAAGTCAACGTTACACTTTTTAAATATAAATAATGTAAGTGTAAATTTAAAATTGACGGACACAATCTGACTCCTGATATTTAGTATTCAATCACCCGGGGGTGCCCTCATAAATTCACCAAAACAATAAATCGATAAAACATGGATACAAAATTCCAATCGAGCTCTCGTCACAGCGTCGCTATGGAACGTAAATCAAGAAGATAGATTGCGTGCAGCCTCAAATCAGCAATCGGCCGGCGGTCGGAGGCGGTCGGCCAAGTCCATTCCCGTGTCCATAGCCGCCATCGATACTGACAATGACAAGTTGAAGATTGCATCGCAGTTGCAAATCCCGAGGGCCGAGCTCCCAAATTGATCGTCGTAATTTGACCGCGTTCGGGCCGACGATCCGTCTCCGCTCCACCGCTCGAAGGTGCGAGCTCGCAGCGCCCTCGTTTAATTCTGACGTCGAAAAATTGTCGAGATTGGTTACAAACTACTCTCTTCACTATTTAAGAATGTCGAGCGATCTTCAGATTAAATGAGGTCACGTTACTGGATCTAACAGTTGATAAGAATTTAAATAATAAATTTCATAGACTTTTATTAATTTATTGACATTGTAGTGACATGGAGTAGACATGATATTTCGTTTCTAAACGCTAATTCACGTTAGACTAATGCAAAAGTAAAATCTTTTGAAAACCATAAACTAACTTGACACAGCTAAAAAACTCGCAGAACAATATCAAAAAAATTGTGAACATCGTCATAACATTGTTACATGATTCCTACTAGATTATTTCATATTAAGTTGTGAATTGGCACAACAAAAAGAAATTGAAGTTGGGACAACTCGTTTTCTCCAGCTTTTGTCATTTCACGAACACATTCACCAACGATCCATAAAGCATATTACTCAAACACGATACCAAATCGTCACACGTCCTCTGAATAAAAATACGCCAATTCTCCAGAGTCTTTGTCTCGATGCCCAACTGCTATTGCATCCCCAATTGAAAGATACGTTTGTTTATGTCCTCGATCGTCGGCTCAAATGATTGCTCCCCGAACTGGCGATCTTATCAAATGCAAATGGCGTAATTTAGACACTTTTTTCTCGCCGCAAATATTCTCGTTGTGAATAAATAAAAATATTTCTTGTCAGAAATTTGCCGGCAATAATTGAATATAAAGCATTACTGTTGGTGTCAGTTGTAAATATTTGTACAGATATGCAAGATCACTGATGTTTTTTTCACGCACTTCTTCACCGCTTTGGAAGTTAATATATTTTTTTTTCAAGTTAATACTTACTTGTCCCTAAAAGTCGTCGGTGGCGCAGGTGTTAAGCGCTTGACCGGGCCGGGCCATACTCAACATTGTCCAGGTTTGATTCCCGCCATGTACCAATGTGTTTTTAGATTTTAGAAATTCATATGTACATTGTCCGACGTAGTTACGGTGAAGGTGAAAACATCGTGATGCAACATGCAAATATCGGCGAAGTAATTCAAAGATATGTGTAAAGACATCCAACCAGTACTGGGCCAGTGCGGATGACTATGACCTGACCCCTCAGCCCCAACGTCCCCACGTATAGTAAGCTGATGATGGTGGTCCCCAAAAACGTAGTTACGATATATACGTTTTCGAGTTTAATTCTTATTTTTTTTTCTGTCTTATCTGATTATGCAAAATTACAACATTACACTAATATTATGCAGATGAATATAATTTTTCAGGTTCATTGCGTTCAATGAATGCCTTCATCGTACTCAAAGGAATCGAAATCTTTGTTAAAAATAGACAATTTTAAATATTCAATGGAACGACTGCTCAGTGTCACCGAAGTAAAGAATAGGGCTGAGACTGCGTCAATTTCACGGAAGATTTGTCGAACGACTCAGACCTACTCCCGTGGATTCTCAGATACCTACGCTATATGTGTACTCCGGCGGGGATTTCTAAACGCGCCCTTCATTTAGAGTGAATCGTTTAAGCGAGCATTTCGTCTTTTCCTCGTTTCTTGGTCGGATATAAAAAGTAAATTGACTTTTTAACTACGGATGTTCCATTCTTCCGGTTCATTCGTTTCAGATTGACATATTTGACTCAAGTATATCGTGTTGTAAACATTTTCTGTGAACAGTCCGAGTGTTTTTATTTCCATACAGTTTTAGCACGCGACATTTTCCGCGCGGACTTAAAAAAAAACTTAGCAACCTACGCCCTATAGCATATAGTAATATATCTCTGTAGATATAAGTTGATTGTCGAATAAAAGTCCTAGGCAATAATCATTATCAATATAATAATAATAATCTTTCCATTGATTTAATATTTCATTATCGCATTCACAATAAGGAACTGCTATTTTAATTAACAATATTGCTTTATTAATGAATATTTTATTATATTCTTGGGGGCAAGAAAATCCGGTGGATCCGATCAAAGGGCGAGCAGCGGCAGATAAACGCGAAATAATGGGAGGCGAGATTAATTAATCGCACAGCAACTTATGAGAGGCTCAGCCTTCGCTGTTATCCCACCGTTTTATCATAGAACATAATCCGCGGCCGAGATCGCTCGCCGCACGGATACAGTGGCTGTCGGCATAACACGCGGGGAACAACCAACTTATTGGAAATGGATGTGGCAAGTTAAAGATTTCAATTGTTAATTTCGAAGACATGGATGGATTTTAGTTCCAATATAACAAATAAGTACTTATGTTATTTTTTTATTTTAAATTTCGTATGCTCTTGGTTCTAACATTACTAATATGATCGATGCCTGTTATACCAGTGTTTTATGGTTAGAACAGACGGATTTTGAAACTACCTGTTGGTCCATCTAGTATAGTTTTACATCGGTGCGCCCTATCAAATGCTCGTTTGCGCAAAGTATGGAGTCAAAGTATATCTCGAGCGGCTGCGAACATCGGAGCGAACGGCTTTAGGAACACTTTTTCCCTATTTCCGAACGAATAAAAAGAACTCAAAGAGAACTTCATGACTTTTGTTATATCGTATAGCTTTTTACAACGTTCCCAGCACGTTCGGAGGCAAATTTTCTGAAGCGTTTTGTTGGCAGTAGTTCTTTGTGGAGTTGGCGTGTCTACGGCGAGGGGAGGTTTTACGATGGTTAATATGTTACGAATTTATAACTTAAGTAGTTGGTAATAAGATTAATTTTACAACGTCTTATTGGAAGCTCTTGAAATTTAATTGCAAGTTAATTTACCACAACCGATTGTTACTTTTGCCGGTATGTTGAAACATCGTGTTTCCTTTTTTGTTTAGTATTGGAGAAATTTCAATTAGGATTGTACATTTAAATGGTTCTTTTAAACACCTCATTTACAAAAACAAAAATTTTACTGTATAAATCTGATTGGTTAGCAATCTAATATTTAATTACACTGAACATTTTGATTCAATTTTAATAGTTTTTACTTACTTAGCTAATAAACGCATTCCTTTTAAATAACTTTCCTTCAACTCTACAGTGTAGAAAGCTTAAATGATCAACCTATCTATTATTAATTACGCATTAGTCAATTCATAACTACCCTTTACATCGGAATGATTTATGAAGTTAATCAAATATGACCGCACCCCCCCCCCCCCCTTCACCGCGAAGACGTTTTCATTAAACAGCGCTTACCGTGTTATTATTGAACAATAAATTATTGACCACCTAAATAAATTCTTAAAGTATCTTCGTCTATAAACATATTAAAAATGCTACAGATAAATCCTTTCGATGAATATCAATGGAATGTTCGATTTTTTTTTATCCTTATTTTACTGTAAACTAACAATTTAATCAGCTACAATTTTTTTAGTACAGTTATATTTAATCCTCTTATAAAATTCAAGATACAAAAATCATATGGTGAATTAAAAACATAATTCTTAATGAGAACCAAAGGAAAATATTGAGGTGAGAGGGCAGCACTGTTCGCAAGTTAAGAGAAAAGTAACACATTTTCTGAACGTTACATTTATTTCTGTACCGATCTTGAAGGTGCTTGATAAAATTGAGTTAGTCAGCCGAGTTCCACGAGATTTGTGTTTTACGTAAAACTCTTTACGCGCTCTGCATTGCGTCTTCGCAAAGTCGATTCAAGGGCACTCCCCCGGAGATATACTATCCTTTGATAAGGAATCGAGGGCAGCGCATTATGTATTGTAAAAACAGTTATATACATTTTTAAAAGAACCTTCACTTCTTTGTATAATTATTAATAACACACCCAAAGAATTTCATTGTACGTTAGTCGGTACCGAAACCGATTTACACATGAGTTAAGGTTCATATAGGTGGTATTTTCTATGTTATTTAGATAATAAAACCATTGCTAAAACCTTACAGAACCCTATAGAACCAACTTCACTGTGTTACTAAATTTACGTTATAGTTAAGGAAAGCTATTCCAATCTTTATAGAGCTTAAAATGTAAATACAAGTGAGATTAACAACTTAAGCATTTTAAATACGTCAATATACAAAAGCATGTAAGTTAGCTTAAACGGTTTAGCGACTAAGTGTCGAGATCATTAAGGTAATATTGATCGTCGCTTGGATTAACGTCCGACAAATTGTCTGATCAATGGACAGGTAATTGATTCCAGCCACCCAACGGTCCAGCCAGCTTTGTTTAAAGGCTTAAGTGATATTTAAATTTTAAACACTGGAAGTATCTTTAGAAAATTTAAAAGTAAGTTAATGCTAAGGCTTTTATGTCCCAAGCTCGTAGTGGAGGGAAACGTTAACACAAAGTCTGTCTTGCTAAGTAAAACAGCGCGTGTTGATTGAACTTAGTTAAACTTTTAGTTAAGATTAACGGATGGAAATTCTGCACACAACTTTACATAGTAGCAGGATTAATGATTTACCTGCAAAGAACATACTAAAAAGTACCTTAGATTATAGCGTAATTTTTAAAAGCTTTTAAGGAAACAAAATATTCAGATGCAACAATACAATGTTAGAAAACTGTTGTTTATTTTTGTTTAGATTTCATTTACAGTTTTGTTATAATTTCTTGATATTCGCACATCTTTAAAAGTGTATAATAAAATGCTATTTTTACTTTTATATACATATATTGATAACTTCAATAAAAGTCCACATAAAATCTATAAAGACGATACGTAGAAAGATGTTTGTACGCTTTAGATTGATCGGCCATTTTGTTAACTGATTTATAGTACCGCTCGTGCGTAAGCAATCTAATACATCTTGTAGAATCGAATTTATAGCAACTATTGTTAGTCTTGTACAGGATGATATCGGATACAGAGATACAGGCTGATTCATCACTATTACATTTTTTACGTTTAAAAGAGTTTTTAATACAAACAAACCTTTAATCAATGTCTCATCTTGTGGGGATGGTTAAAAAGCTTTTTATGAAGAAAAAAATACAAGGAGTAACATCGGTCGACAAACTTTTCTATATTTGACATATTTAAAATAAATGTAATTTAAAAAATATGCCCCGCGCCGAGTGAATATGTTTCCTGCTACATTTTCAATTCCTAATTTACAGGATATGAAATTGTATTAAGTACCATAACATGTATATACAAGTTAGATTACTTCATTACAGCCACGAGGCCTAAGCAAATGCAGCGGATGAAGCAATTTAAACGCCTAATCAAATAAGGTGTAAGGAGTAAATTTAAAATTTCCATCAGAATTTGCATAATGACCGCGTCCCGGCGACGGCTCAATCTGGCCCGCCCATTTATTATTGTAATTCTTGCTTCGCAAACTCCCTTTGCGAGATGTTGGTCTACCTAGTCTCGGAGGAAGTCCTTAATACTTAATTGTATAAGTTATTTACAAGCTCGGGACAAAGAAGGACATTTATAATGCATACTCTACTACTTAAGCATTATTAGAGTGGATTTTTAATGGATAAGATTAACTGAGATTTATTTTCACTATACTTCTATTGATATCTGAATTCATCTCTTTATAAGTTTTCAATTTATTGCTTATTTTAGTTAATGAAAGTTGTAATCAGAGATTTCGTACGTAATCAACATGTATTATTGACAAATTTCTAATTGATTAATACGAAGCAAAGTTAAATATTAACACAAAATAGGTACAACGAGGTAGGAACTTTACATCTTTATGTAATATTATTTTGTAATGGAAATTTGATTAAAAAATTATAAGTGCTAAGTGCATAGGTGGCGATTGCGACAGGCGACGGGCGACAGGCGACGAGACATGGCGGGGGGCGCGGGGCGCTGGGAAGGGAATAATGAAAATGATAAATCAATGTGACGTTAATGCCAAACCGCACTCGCTGACGTGCGCTCTGTGTCGCCAACTCGAATTATGGCGCGAATGTCGCTGCAAATTGCTCGCGTCGCGGCGTTACGTTGTTACCCTACGAGTAATTATGCCCGATTTACACGGTAAGAAAGTTGTTTGAATATTTTTTCATACATTCAATATTGACGTGTAGTTTTTTTGCCCGACTGACAGAAGACTAATGTTTTGTGCGTATATCAATACTGTAACCCCCTGTAGTCTACAGGCTGGACAGATTTTAACGACTGCCATATTGTTCGAGCATTGTGGATCCCCCTGTTTCATCCTTATAGGGCTTGTTAATAACACGTAGTTCATAATTGTAAAATGTAAACCTAAAAGACATAGGAAGGTAACCAAGATTACAATTCAGTTTTTCTATTAAGTTTTGAAACGGATATTTAATTATTTATTTATGTTAAAAAAACACTTTTTCTTTTATCGCGAAACAAACGAATTCGGTCCACACACCGCACTCCGCTCTTACTTGACTACTTATAATTTTCCAGGTAAAAATTTACAGCCGCCTAAAAATTGCGAAACAGTTAATAAGAAAGGTAACAAAAGCATACTTGAAAGCTTGCCCGTCCAAAAATAATGAAGGCCGCAAAATATGCAAGCAACTCTCAAATTTAGGAAATTTCTCGGCGTAAAACACGGAACTTATCTCAAATAAATAAATATGCAAATTAAATGTTTCCCGTGGAACTTTGATAAAGTAAACCGAAGTTTTGTCCGGTGCCCGCAGAGTTATTAGCGCCACAACTTGGACGTGGTTTTAAGTTTAAATAATTTCGTCAGAGCGCTCCGTGGGAATACACTCGCTGTAAAAAAATATTGTGAGAAAAAAAGCCAACTAATTTTCACTTAACCCCTTTGACTTTTTTTATTAGCTGATGTCTTCAAAAGTTTACACAACTTTATAACGAAGGATATATTTTTCGTCTTCTATTGCAGTTTGGTAGTTTTTGTTAAAGAAGTGAGAGTTGTTAACGAATAATTTAAAAGTATGGTAACTTTGTAACAAGGACTTGACTTTTTAATGTCATTTTGACATAAATTACAAGCCTAGAATGTCATTATTAACTTTACTATGAAGTGAGAGAACGAACAAACATTTGAATGTTTTTCTTTTATTAATTTCAATTGTATATACTTCTCGCACCATTTTCTTACTTTAAACCAGATACTTAATACTTCTTATTTTTTTAACTTACCTAAAAAATTGTAAACGATTAGTGATAAAGTAATCTCTCTTTATATCATCATCATCATCTTCATCAGCCCTTGTCTGCCCACTACTGGACATAGGCCTTTTCCAATGCTTTCCACAGCTACGGTCCTCCGCCTTCTGCATCCAACTTATATAGTTAACTTTTCTTTCTATATTGAAATTACATTCTGTCTATAGTTTACGTAGCATTACACTCTGTATTTAATAACATTTTTTTCAGTACGTCGTTTTAAATAAAATAAGAACTAAATCATATTTATCAAAAGCATAAATATGCATGAAAAGCATTACAAGGCACCCATTACTCAGTAGATTAAAAATCTGTTGACCGTATAAAGCCAAGTTGTTATGGACGTCGCAACTCTTTGATACAGTTACCGTGTTACTTTTTTTTTAACTTATCGCCAACATGCGAAACATAAATGAATGGAGTCAGCGTGTAGATTTATTGTGAATCTGCATTAAGTTTTTGTTACTTTATTTTACTTTGACTAACGTATAAGTTATGACTTTTAAATATTTTGGCAAGAAATTTTATAACAGGAAGTTTGAATATAGCGTCAGTGATGGAGAAATTGGGAAGCCGAAGCTTTTTTTTTGGGCGGCGCCATGCCCCCCTCTCATACCCCTAACATATTGGCACCCCAAAGATTGACGTAGCACGGACCAATTATTGCGGAGAGGTGACGATCGCATAAAGGAAGTAATGAGATTATGATAGATCCGAAGGTTAAGGATATGCTGCAGAAGGCTGTGAATTCAGATATGACGACTGATAGAGATGTATGGCAGATACATACTGTGCTGGACTTCCGTAGGACAAACAGTACGTTAATGATAACTATGGCAGCGCAAACTGCATACCAACATTACAGCACTTATCGCAATCTTGATTTATTTTACACAGTTATCTTTACTGACGTCATTTATTGAAATAAAGAATCAAACTTAAGTGTATCTTATTGTGACAATTGTAGTACTTTTAAAGTATGTAATGAGATAGCTTTTATCTTCGGATCAAGAGTTCATTGACCCATGTTCTCGAAATGCCTAAGCAAAGGACGCAGCAAGGTCAGACGTGCCCTCGTCTGCCAACGTCTGAGCTTTTTACCTTTATTTCTATTCGGGCCACCGATACCTTTATTACGTAATTGCAGTCACGACATACAAAAAAAGTGCCAGCGTACCTTCTCATTTCAGAAGCAAAAGATATATTCGTGTTGTTGCCATGTCCACAAAACAACTCGAAGGCTATTCTACACAGATCTTAAATTGTCTATTTTTTTATTAAATATGTAAGAAAACATTAGGACATTTTTATTTATAAACTAATCTTCTTATTAAAATCAAGTTTATACCGTAGCATAAGTGATAATTTTAGTTCCAAACTGAATATTAACAATGCAGGAAAGAAAATTGTGGAGCTCTTTTCCCCCTAAAGTAATTTGTTTACTCGCAGACAGTAAGTGGTCAAAGCCATCTATCGGACATTAAAAAAGCAAATGCAATTTTCGTTCGACATACAAAATTGCCGTGTTCCGGGGTTATTGCAGCCCTAACCACAATTACGTGTAATTGAAAACGGCGGGTCGGTGACGTCATAGCGCCCAGTTTGTACACAACTGGGAAATTTACACATTAATTCCCGTTTTTGTGTAACATCGTACACTGGTACTTTGTAACGTTTTACAATTTAAGTGCAAGTTTAAATTACAAGCACCATTTACAAGGATCTATGTTTCCCAGTTGCCTATTGCGATTAAACCAACATTATTGGTTATGCACTTGTTTTTTTTTTAAATACATACAAGTTAGATAATACATCATTATTAATCTTAATAATAGTTGAATGATGGATGAATGTTTGGTGGTAACTGCAAAACGGGAAAGGATCTGGATGAAATTTGGCACAGAGATAGATTACTCATTCTAATAGGGCATAGCCTACTTATTGTGTCTTTTTTTATTTCCGCTCTAACGACCTCGCAGGCAAAAGCTGGAACTAAAATATATCAGAACAAGTACTAGAATGTAGGCGTAAACAAATAATTTAGTAAGCAGCCCTTGCGAGACCTAAGTTCATTGTTGAACAATGTTTTGCCTGTCCATTATTTAATCGCGAGCAAACCATTTCCAGCGATGTTAGTTCTCAGTCTCTGTTTAATATTCACCACAGTATAGTTCAAAACAAACTTCACATCCAGCAGTAAGTAATGAAAATTAAATCAGAAGCAACTTTGTCGATAGCTCGCTTCATACACAAAACAACGTTGTATTCACGCCCTTACACGAGTTCTTTTAGACTTCACTTTTGCATTGTTTCAACATATAAACATTTCACTTTGATAATCAAAATAAACATACAATGAAATAGTAACGTAAAATTGATTTTTATTTACATCATTTGCACGCAAGTTATTTCATAAAATCTTCCTAGAACAGAAATGTATAGCGTGACGCAGGCAAATAACAGTCCCTAGCGACTGGTTATGAAAGGCGAAACGAAGGGTTGCGTCCGAATTCGTAGGACGTCCGCAATAATAGGATGAAAGCTGGAGCACTGCTTTATATCCGTTGATTGAAGGGGGAATTAAATAATGTGATTCCTGCATCACACCCTGCAACACAGACACACACACTTTATAGATAGACCACCACACAGAGGTTACTGTAAATAAAGTACAACGGACACTATTCAATAACCTGTGCAAAGAGTTCATATTAATATGATGCATAATTATAAAGTGACAAGCTCGTGTCATTTACTACAAACTGCGGTAAATTGACGTCAACTGCATGTGTCGATTAACTAGTATGTGTAAATAAATTTATGTATAAGAAGAGAGACATATGCCAGCTCATTTCATATACCACAGCACGTCGTCGCAAAGGCGTCAAAGTAGTAAACAAGACAATAGATTCATCTTTAAATCAGTTGCTATAACGAGTTACTATAGCAGTAGCTAGGTTACCCGATTCCATATAACGCCATTTTTAAGTTTAAAAATATAGTCATTTGTGTTATACATCATTCGATAGTATTAAAAAGTTTCCCCCGGTTATGAACAATGCATCGCACAGCGAAGAGTGCATCCGTTCTTCACGCTAACGTAATCAGAACGGGGATTTGCATGTTAAAGAGATTATTACGTGAGTGCTTCGAAGCGCAAACTTATGAATCCCGCGTGTTGCTGCCATCCCTCCCTTATTGCATAATCCAACAAAAGCACACAAACAATTCCCAGGCGCAATGTGCTCTGTCCAAACGAGGGCCCGACAGCTCGAATACGTAAGGCTAGCCTTGTATGACACGTGCTTTCTTGTGTGCTCTGGCTCACGTATCGAGAATAAACGAGATCGGGATCAAGATAATAAATTGTTACAAAATAAGAACATATGTTACTTAAACTTAATTTTTTCAATAATTAAAATATATATATTTTTAATCTTTAATAGTTTAAAATAAAAACATATCGTAAATATTCATTTTTACAAATAAAATTTATAGACATTTAATTTAAAGTTACAAACGAAATAGTAGAAAGGTTAAAATGAGCAACGAACACGGAGATGATAATACGATAGGCGGGCTAGTTAAAACTTTCAACGTGAAAGTACGGTATCCAATTAAAAATTAGACTTCTCAAAACAAAAGGCCTCTCAGGGGAGATGGGGCGGCGCTTTTAGTCGCGCTTTCTCCGCTCCCGCGGCGGCGGCGCACAGAAACAATTAAATCCTTCGCTTGTTGAGAGCAAAGTTTGCGGGCTGTCGGCTCTCGGCCCGCGTGCATACGTCGACGTCGGCGCTTGCCTCTGACGGCCGACAACCAAGTTAGGGGAGTCTTGTTGCATATAGCCTATTATTACACCGTGAAACATTCGTTTTACTTTTATACAATTCCTTACAAGCTATAATTACTTACAGAAACTTGAATTCGCGCTGTATGAGTACCTACTCTGTTCAGACTATAAGAATACAAAAATATTCCTACGAAAAATAATCATTATTATGAATAATCAATACTATATCATAGACCTATTACAAATACTGTTACTGTTCTGTTAATGATTTAAATGACGATAACAGTACTATTAACCTCCAGCTCACGGCTGAAAGATAAAGTATATGAAGTTCAATCATCAACATCAGCGCACTATATGCCCCCACCGAGGGCACCGGAGCCTACACCATATTAGGTGTCGCACATAGGTATAATCAACCTTTACTCGTGTGCGGGTTTATGTGACATCGCTTTTCGAATCTCGAACACGGTCTTTACTTCAACGCTTCCTTCGCGAACAAACAAATCCGTTTTCCAATAAAGTATGTTGTAAGAAGTCAGAAGTGTATAAATGGATTTCACAAGCATCATTTTGTTTGCGCGCTCGTTCTTGGAGTAAATTAGGTGTTTACACAGTATACTGTATTCATCCGCTCTGCTTTTACTTACTTTGACTTAAAAGTTAAGTATATAAATATTGCAATGTTAACAGTTTACTCTTTTAGTTATTTTGAAATATATATAAGCATTACTGTAACTGGTTTTATACGTTTTCTGTCCGAGACAAATTGTATACCGATCGGCTGTGCCGCTTCTGAGTTACCTGCTAACAAGCTTCCATCCATCAATCTTAAATTTCGCATGATAATATGATTAAAATAAATTCATGTTTCTTAATTTCAAATAAATCTCCGTCTAAAACTATCTGTTTAGTATTTGTCAATCTGTGTCCAATTCCGAGATTTTATAAAAAAAAACGTTCTCAAAAGAACTTAAAAAAAAACAACGCTGGCTTAACGATTCCAAAACGAAAAAGTAAATCGCAAAAACCTCCTTTTGTCTTTAAATTATTCTTATGAAAGCGAGTTCGGTTGGCGTTGGCGAGATCAGACAGATCAGAGGCGACCCCGCGCCGACAGGGCGTAAGCCCCTTTTTGTTCATGGATTAACACTTCTTCTGACCTGCCACCAACTTTGTATCTTCCTTTTAACCTATCAGACGTTGTAGAAGCTTTTGATACTTTTTTGTATTCGTTTAAAATCGTTGTTTTAAAGCTTAACTCCTATTTCTTTTAAATAAATGATTGTTACCATTCTCATGTTAATATCACAGCACATGGCAGCAGAAGTAGAACAAAGAGTTCTTGACATAAAGTCGACATAAAATATTGTAACTGTGGAGAAGTCACCGGCACTAAGCAAGAAAGTCAATATAAAATTCAGTCACGTATTTGTTACGATTAAAAAAAACCTAAAGATGAAAATTGTCAATGTTCACTAGTCTAATAAAAGACTATTTGAACGTTATATAAAAACGAACGTATTCGGAACAAGCCAATCACCGTCAAATGAAGAGAAATTTAGGCAGTGGCTCGGGTCTTTTTATTCAGGAACCAGCCTCGAGCTGGAACTAATTGAGTTACGTACTTTGTTTCAATTAATGAGTGCGACGTGTCCGCCGCGCCGCCGCCGCCGCCGCCGCGGACTAACGTTTAGGACTCGCTCTCCGGCCTGTGACAAGATGAATGTACAATTTCTTGTTCCACTATAAATTTAATCTTGGAAATATGTTCCTTCAAATGAACAGTTCTCTTTTAATTAAATACGTTATGTGAAACATTTTGTTTAATTAAGCTTCTAGATAAATTAAGAAGACCGATTGTTCCTTTTTATATTTTACATTGTCTTCGTCTCATTTATTACCTCTCTAATTAACTTAAGTTAAGAAAAAAGAAGTCGAAA
>JAODUI010000030.1:634429-650954 GCA_027563995.1 Papilio gigon | reverse complement strand
CTTTTTATATTTTACATTGTCTTCGTCTCATTTATTACCTCTCTAATTAACTTAAGTTAAGAAAAAAGAAGTCGAAAGAACGAAATGCAAAAGAGGTCCTGCTGATTTCACGAGAGACTAAGAACACGTAACACCGTCCTTCAACGGCAGCAGATACTTTCTTTAGTTAAAAAAATTGCTGTTAAAATTAACTATGAAAATATTTTCAATAGTATTAGTATAAAATTTTAATAAATTGTTTAAAATTCCTCGAGGCAAGAGAACGAGCGAGTTGAACGCAAACGTAACGCAATGAAACATGCTACAAAGATAAACAAAGTGACTAAATGAATAGATTATAATCTGCGAACTGCCGCCAGGATCCAGGCCTACGCAATCACACTCTTGTTAGCTTTGCTTGTGCTAATTCTGAAACATTGAACTTTTAAAAGACGTATTTTTATAATAAGTACGTGATAACATTTAAAAATTTATTGAAGTAGTGCTTGTTACAATTTACTGTAGCAATTTTCCTATATTCTCCTCTACGATATTTCTTTCCATACGGTATCGTATAAAATTTTCTAGATACTTCACCGTCGGCGTGGCTAACAAATTAAATTCGCAATCGAGACGAACGCCTATACATCTCTCGCTTTGTATGTTTCGACAGCGATGCCTTGTATGTACGGTGAGCATTGTAAAGCGAATTCTTCTCAGCGAAATATGAATACAGCAACTCAGTCTCGTTATTTGAATGAAATGTTTCCAGCTTGTATTGTCGATTTTAATATTTCTTTATTACTTACAAATTTCATTGCGGCGTCGGTGGTGGTTTTAAAAACAATTTTGCTTTTAGTGAAATTACATTTTCCTAAAGTAGTTGTTTCTTGACAGACACGTTTAAATTTAAAATTGAGTAAGAGTAAAAAACAACTAGAACCAAACTTATACAGGATGTGTAATTTTTCCTTCGTTAGCACTTAAAATATTTTTAGAGTAAACGAGAATTATTTTACAAAATATTTCCTTCCTTCCTTTATATATATATCAACGTATCTTCCCTATAAATATCCTTTCCTTTGACTAAGGTAAATTGTATGTTAATTGTTGTGACTTGGTAAGATGCAGGAAGAGAGAGTACCCTTGTCCCGCCTGTGGCGACATCTAGGACGGGTAACTCACAAACTCGATTACAGTTTGAGGGATCCCAGGGAAGGGAGACTATGGTAATTGTAGGGGCTATACGTTGAACATACATTATGACCGAGAACGAAGTTCTGAAGAAAAGGAATAAATATTATATGAAAGAAAAAAAAATAAAAAACATGCGCATTTAAATAAATTAATAAGTATTAATTTTAGATACATATCCATTGGTATTTGTCATTTCTTCATAGCTAAAATTCCCTGAGGCCATCAAAACGTGTCATCTCCTGACAAATCATGACAGGTAATAATGGTTAACTTTTATTTACTACAAATACACACATTTTATTTATGAACAAAGCTCACGGCATTACGTCACGCTTTCAACTTTACTCAATAATTACAAAGTACTTAAAGAAAAAAAAAACCCGTTGACATTACCGACCACCCCCCTAACGAATGCAAATTTCATAAAACTATGGACACAACGCACGCTTCGAAAATGTATTTTATATAAAAAATATGTCGCCGCGACCGCAGCGGCGGTATTAAAGGGAAAGTTATGTTCATTTAAACGTGTATAAAATATTAAAATTCTAAGCTTACAAAATGTCTATCTATTTTTTATTCTGTTTATTCAATATTCGATCATTTAAAACCATCAAAGACACTGTAACTGCTATTTCTTTCCTTCATGTTAATACAACAGGTTTTAGTTTTTGGCGAATGGAAATTAAAAATTAAAAGTAAATTGCTATCCATTGCTGTATTCCTGTCGCTTTACGATTTTCGCTATGTAATATTACATTAATGGATGTAAAATATCCAATGGAACCAAGATTCACTGTCAACTGACAAAGTAAACAGAGCAACAATTAAAAGTTCTAACGTTAATTAGAACAGAATTTAATTCGCAGTGTATCCGAGTATCGCTGCAGCTCGCAGGTGTTAACATGACGAACAAATGTGTTAATTAGAGAAACTTTATCTTCACTAAGCAGACTGATGATGCAGTCAGGCAGAGTATCGTCTTGTCTGACACACCGTTCTCAAGTTCACCGAGCTTGTATGGTATTTGGCGAAAGATGGCAAACGCTGGCTTAGTCGCTGTGTTTACCTTTCAGTAAAATATATGTCTGCTGTATTTAAGAATCGATATCTGTATGAAGGTGGTAGAACATACTTTGTTAGTAAACCTGAATAAATAAATAAATAGAAATCGTAACTGATACTGTATAAAACATATAAATTAGGTTAGTAATATGAGAGTTATATAATCAGATATTAGAACTAGTTTTGCTTAAGACTGTGTACGATTTAATCACTCATTATTTTCTCGTAACGACCTCTAAACGAAAGTACAGAAGATTCGAGTGTAATAATGATCTTTCAATAATATGAGCTTTATATAAAAGTCTGTTAGATCTTCCCTTTTTTATTAAAAAATATTCTCCGTATTAACGTAACCGACCGTCCGTGTTCCGGACGACTTAGCGCTCGTGAGCGCCGAAACACTTCCAACAAGAAGTGGGGAGCTGATTCAGATTAAACTTTGAATATGTAGGAGACTTTCTCTCCGCCGCACGCTCCGATATTTCTGTGTCTGGACTTTTTCGAAGTCGCTCGTCGGACCGCGGCGCTGCGGGAAATTTGTTTCTCACTAAACTTACACTTATTCAAGACTTCCACCTCAAATTGAAGTATTCGATTTAGTGTGTATTTTCAATATGAGTTAAGTTAGTGGATTTCGATTTAAATACCGTTAGCTATACCGTCAATCATTACAAAGGTCACGAGAGGTCACGTTGCAATTTATTTCTTACGCGATCGCAATCCTCAATCCGAGACATTATCTTGTGATGGTCATAAATTTTCTCAATAATTCGATCTCGCGCCTATTTCACAAGCAATATTTCTGTAAGATAAAAGCCATAACTCTCATCAGCTTAATATCGTAGTCAAACAGTTTTTTCGTCGCACAAACCTACGGGACATCTTGGACATTATCCAAACGTTGTCGCAGTTTCTTTTCATTCATGTAAAACAGCCATTAACTAAATTGTCGTCGCAATTAGCTACCGCGGCATTGTTACACATTAAAACAGCTGTTTGTGTAAGTTTTATCACTAGAAAGTACGTCTATGTGGGTAAGTTTTGTACAGTTTTTACACTCTAATAGATTTTTTTCAACAGCATATTAAATATTGAATTTAAGTACTGTGTAATCATATTTCTTTATTCATGCAAACTTTGTTTATTATCTTAAAGTAAAACGTCATACAGACATAGAACTAAGCCTTAATATAAGACAGTTTCATTATTTCATATATTTACATACAATGTCATTAAATCATCATCGACCTGCCCACCTGGCACAGTATGTAATACTCCATTCATCTCTATCACCCATCACAACTATAATCACTGTCTTAAAGATGTATTATATCATATAATCTAGCTATTTCAATATTACTCTACCATTATGTTTAACAACTGCACAACATATGATACATATCAGTAGCAATGTTACTTCTGTACGAAATATTGTAATAAAGTTCACAAACAAATTAGATCAGTCGGTTTCGTGTTCGAGTATATTGATTTCAATTTTTTGCATCCGCAAACTAGTCACTGCGCAGTTATTTATTTACAAAACTTTGCTGGTGTGCATAATAGATAAATCCGGTTGTAACACGAGCGATACATTACCTCTAGAATAAATAACGTATGGTATTTTTAACGTATCACGGAGAACTTATTGCAAATTCATGTCGCGGCGCGGATAGTTCCCCGCGCTTTGTATTTTTGACTACTGTTTTAATGTAGGAGGGAACGTAAGTCACGAAACTTAGTTTTAAATTTATGTCCCGGTTAAATATTTATCCTGTCTCGTTGCAACGGGAGTTTAAAGCCGAAGAACATCTGTTGCCTTCTCTCAATAAATCATGATACATCACATAAATAAATTATTTACCCTATAGCTTGTTCACTTTACACATTTCTTAATCACATTTTAGCAAATTGAAAATATTACATTTAATTATAACCAGTATGTCTTTAAAAGATGTTTAAATGAATTTACTCTGTGAATGAAATCATATTTAAAACGTTGTTTTTGAAGGCTCGTGCGGCTTGGAGCGGGCCGCTGAATATTACACATATAAGGTTAGGTTCACACGAGGATAGAATAGTGACACAGAGTAGTAGGATAGTACAGTACTGATATTGTTCGAACGTGCATGCTGAGGCATAGTTTTCAACATCACTCGATTAGCGGTTTCTAGTAGAAGTGTCAAAATGTGTCTAAATGTTACTGTGACCGTTATGTATAAATTATCCATATCTCTAATAGAATGTAACTTAGTGTAGAGGATACAAGTCTCTTAACATTATGTGTAGGTTCAAACAATATTTAAGCACTGTACTGCTACGGCCCAACTGTTCCGCCCTCGTGTGAAAACGTAAACACGAGAGCTATGCATGTCGTGATATCTCTTTAATTTTTCAACGCGTCGCAGATGAGCAAGAAGCGCGCCCCAAATTAAATATGAACAAATAACCCGCTGAGGCTTTCGCGAGCCAAGAATTAATTAGTGATTCTGAATTTTGTGAACGCCACGACACAACACCGCGGACGAGGAATATACTCAAATAACGTTACTGTGAGGGTTAACACAGAAAAAGTATGTAATTAAAATTAAACATTTTTATAGGATAAGTGAGAAATATTTATATGTCTAGCCAAGGTTCATTATTTTCTATACTAATTTTCTTATCGTCTCCCACCAAGACAAAGATGTTTTTCTACGTGCAGATAAAGTTAATGAGAATAAAAGTTATTCCTCCAAAGTATCAAATTCGATTAAAATTCACGATGGAAACGTGCTTTATAATACGAAACGAATTGGATACCCTCTGTAATGACTTGCAACTTAGACAATTTCCTGCGGGACTATCAGGTGCCTTTAAAATTAATTGAAACGTTTACGGCTTAATCCCATAGATTAATAAATATTTTACGTCGAGCTGCGACAGAGGAGCTTTACGGTGTAAGCTGCTCAGTAAAATTTACAAGCGAGTTCGTGTAACGAGCACTTTAAACTGGCGCCGTTATTGCTAATTTCATTAACATCAACACTCAATTTATTACTTACAAGGCTCCAATTTATGTGAAAAACATATTTTCATCTTTATTATACCATTACATGTTTACTTCAATAAGCAAGAACCGCTTCAGCTAGGAGAGCTCTAGGAATATGCTGCGAGGATGTAAAGATGTACCTACGTTGAGATGAATTCTGAAACATTCCAAATCACAAAATTTTACCTTAACGACATTGTTAGCAAAAGTGGTAATAAATTTAACTTCAATAAAATGAAATGAAACAGAACGTCGGTGTAAATAGGTAATTACATAAAGCCGCTGAAAAAAGTGTGTAACAGCCAACAAATCAAAAGCGCCGAGGCGCCGCAATTACACGACGTTTAGGCGGCAATTCTGTTACAGCATTTCATATTCACACAGTCATGCAGCGGAGGCTTTCGGGGAGCGGAACATTAAAGGGAGTATTCGATCAGCGCGCATTTTTTTGGTTCATTTACCGCGGCCCATACGTTCCTCTTGGCATTCACTCTGTGGCGCGAGCGATGAGCGGACAGAGGAATACTAAAAAGTTATTGAGACACATCCTAACTTATGACAACTTGAACTTAAATATGTAGTTAAAATTTGTCCCAAAACGATTACTTATACTATTGCTACTTTAAAATAAATAAATGCATATACCTTTAAAGGTTTCGTATGATATGGTATTTGGTTCTGAATTAGGATAAAAAAATATCCATAGCCATTAAAAGATTCTAATTAAAAGCTGGATTAAGATGACATATAATTTTAGCTACGTATTTAGAAAATACTACGCAATCAGAAACATGTAACTTTACAGGCGTTTTTATTTAAACTTAAAAAAACTAATATACATTATCGTTTCGAATAAAATAATTTGAGCTATTTTTGTGTAAACGCTTACGTTTATGATTTGTGGCAAGCCTTTAATGTTCGGTTTATGTAAATATTATGAGAGTTTAACTATTCAGTTATTCACTTAGCGTCAGCGCTCTCTTAGCCCGTCTTTTTGTATCGCGACTCGAAATACTTCCCTTTTTCGTTCACTTCCAGTTAAACTGTTTTTGTCGCACCGTCCAAGTTTTCTAAGTCGATTTAAAATGTACCTAAAGCGATTAATTTGAATCGAGTTAAGAGTTTCGTGTGAGAATTGAATTTTAATATGTTCACAAAGTCCTTTTTTCGCTCGAGAATAAGTTTAGTACAGATTATATATTCACTTTCAAATCTGTTTTGATACGACGGCATTGAGAAGAATTGTAAATATTGATCTTCTACTTGTATTCTCTTTTGTTTCTTTACTTTAATGAGATTAATTACACAGAAAATACTTTTTTATACAAACTTTTATTACTATTATTATATTAATAAGGTATTTCTTGAATAGAATAAACTTTAGTATATTCACTCTACTACAATAAAATCACACAGAACAGTTAAACCTTTATTCTGTCTAATTTAATAAATGAAGTCCTCTAAATTCAACAAGAGACAAACGTGGCCAGTTGGAACAAGACGGCCGTTCTAAAATCTAGTTACGAAATACGCGTTAAGTACATAGGTGACTGGACCCGACCAAATTAAATTGAACTGTACGAGGCCATAAAACCAACGGTGGGAACTAACGATTCCACATTACACTGATGTCTACGTATTCTTGACTTTGTGACTTTCTTCGAAGTTAAATCTTTCACGTGTGACTTCACATTAAAGTTATAATCACTTTAAATGACTCTCACAATTCTACATTTATAGAAAAGTTGACTATTACAATAAATACATACATTCTATTCAGAAGAAATTTAAAACTGCAAATGGGACAGCTAATTAACTTTTATATAGTTAAACCATTAAACTCTTTAAAAATTAAAGAAATGTAATCAGGAAAATTACGCCTGTGGGTAGGTATAGATAAATTAAGCTGTTAAAAGCGGGTTAAATGATCTCACCGATTTTAAATAATGACTTGTATTTAATTGTTATTGAAGTGGTGGGTACAATCAATTATGCTTAATCTAATGCTAATTTAACTAACGTTCAATTGAAACCACTTAGACATGATCATTGACGATAAGATTATCTTGCTTTATAGTAAGATTTTATAATCGTTTGTTCCGTGGCTCCACGGCATGCGAAGTCGGGGCACGTCGCGGCCGCACGTCGCAGTCCGGCTCACGAGAGAGTTGCTTTCTTGCTCGGATTAAGTCGAATTAAGATCTCTGTTACGGATCTTTGTTTCAAATGTTATTGAGACTGGGTGTGTGTCTTCTACACAATATTAATAGGATTTTACAAGTTGGAAAACATCTCTCCACCTATATAAACTATAAGTCGAATTCGTAAAGAAGTCTGTTGGACAGCTTTCATTCTTTACAATTCGGCTAATTTATCTCGAATGTTACAGATTAATTACTAAATTGTACCTAACTGTACAATTACTTATTTCATTTATTATTATGTTATTGAAATGTTTATAATTTTCATATATAATTTGTCCGAAAATTCCATAACCAATATAACCTATATGCCTGCCTGTATATGCCTAACTTTTAACGTATGCACACGCAACATAAATTCATAAATCCAATATCTAAAATTCGATTGAAAATAAATGATCATTGGCGTATTGTTAAACAAGCCATTATAACGTGTAACACGAGCGGGCTCTGTATAATGCCATAGGTCTAGGAATTTGAAACAGTGCCAAAGCATTACACAGGGCGGAGCGAAGTTTTTCAACCGCCCAAAACACGCCTTGAATTTTTATTATGTAATTCCTTAGTGAAAAATATTTACGTCGGCCTAACTCGTTCTTTTGTTTTAATGTGACCTTTATGAGATGTTACTCTTCTTTAAAGATTTTTAATATGAAAATGTTTTTAACACTCTTATACCTATCTATTACAGTCATCCAAAAAGAGAACGGCGAAGGGAAACATCGTGATTCAACCAGCACATGTTTGGGAAGAAACTTGAAGATATGTTCAAAGCTAATCTGAGGCAGCGTGGTTCACTATGGCCTAGTAACCCTTGATAAAGGGTAGGCTCCGAGATGGTCAGTAATCACAAACAATGAGCCGATGATATTGAAGTCAAAAAGAACTAACGTTATTTACTAAACAAAAAAACTGTACAATACTAAGCGATTGCTTACGCCGTTGTGGGCGTCTCAAAGTCGGTGAGTATAATAATTCCATTAGTAATGATATAGTATAATAACTCCCAATTCGTTTACGTTAAATTAGCTTGTTCAAGAACACAATATCTCGGTAGTCAAGATATGAGACCTGCTATAATATTTACCGTCGAACATGATACAGTCGGTTCACAATAAAATTGAATCAATGCTCTCTACTCCGCAGTCCTCGGTATAAGATTGCTTGCTTTCTGCATTTTTACCGAGACTGAATTATAAATGGACGCAATCGAACAGCGAGGGGTAACGGAAAACACTAAGCACGCAACCTATTGCACATCTATATACCCTTTACAGAGTATAGTTAGAAGAACATTGTTTTAAATCATATTCGTAAGTGATTGTTATTTTTGTCACGTTTTTCTTCTCTATCAATACAAAAGTCCACACTTACACATTTCCAAATCGTCCTCCTCCAATCACGCATAAACTGCATCTCTACAAGCTTCAAAATTGATTATGACGCATATCAATTTGAATCCCGTAAGTATATATTTAGGCAGAGGACAGTATACTGTGGAAAGCATTAGGGAAGGACTATATCGAGCAGTGGACAGATAAAGAACTATATTCATGATATAGATTTATTGTTGATTTGAAAAGTACATAATTTTACTAAACATTTTCGTTGAAATCTTAGCGAAGTTTCTTGGACATTGATTCTGTAAGTGTTTCGCAGTTTGTGCCGACTTTTTGGCAACGTTCGGGCGGCCATTACTCGCGACACAGCGGAGGTGATATTCTTTATTTAATATACTTCATGTTGTACATGACGTAAATGGACTGTGCCGTGTACCATGTTAATAACAAACGCTTACGTAACTTGTAGGCGATAATTTATTGCGTCAAGAAAATTTTACGTAAGATTTACTTCTCTATTATTATTAGATACACAACAAAACAACACAACAAAACAATAGTCAAATTAAAAAATAAACATTTCTGTTTAAATACTAATAATCGAAGTGCTAGATACACACCGACAATCAATTTGTACACCAGTTAAGCCTAATTAAGGCTTGAATGTCTATTTTAAAACAAGCACAAATTGCAGAGCATTGTAGACAACAGCAAATCAACGCGCCTACAACCGATCACTACAATAACAGACTCACCCTACATATATAATTCAGTTCGCTGTCAACGGCAGTACTGCAACGGCTGTACAAACGGACGGATTCAATAATTCATTAGTAAACATTTCCTATCATAGAACTGGTTATGCGAGCTTGTACCCAGATAATTCGCTGGCTCAATTACAGTTTGGATATTTATGTTTTTAAACGACCGCAATTGTTTTAAAACAAGTGAATGAAAAACATATTTTATCCAGCCCGTATTTCTATTCAAGTTACCCTGAATACTTCACACGCGACGATTTATCTCTAAATTATCAGATTGTTTTGATTGTTAAATAGCAGTCTTGCGTTTACTTTGACTCACAAAACGTCATACATTTTAGAACTTAGCCTAACAATGAATTTAATATGGCAGTCAAATTGACAATAAATCTATTAAGTACTTTAAGAGTTCTTTGTAATATTATTATAGTTACCAACAGTATAATTAAGATAATCTTAATAAAAAGAAAGCCATTCTCTCCTCCCTGCAAGGCCGCCTCGTGAGGGACCGCCGGGCCGTTTTTACAAGACGCTGCCGCCGGCTGGAATTTTATAGGAGTTCGCTCTTTGTTTAGTTGTAAACTATACGTCTAGCTTACTTAAGTCGAGGGATGCTTATCATTCTCGCTTGAAGTTACCTTGTTATGTAGAAAAGTTAAGTAAATAAGCTCTTTGTTTTGTAATGATTGTAATACTTGCGTTAATAACTTGAAGCAGAATATTTGAAGCGCCTACACATCTAGTTTTTATTGCACAGTTAAAACTGGGGTTGTGATAGGTCTAATATTAGTAGTAATATTGCTGTAAAACGGATGTTATGAGACACTTATGATTACTGTACAGTTTTTCGGTACACTCTTCGAGTTTTAACTCTTCGTTCTGAAGAAACAATTCTCATCGATATAAAACTGCATTATACAATGTAACAAGATACATTTTCACAAAGCATACCTGCATTCTAGACACGATATATAATGTTACTAAATTCCCCAGCGCGTGATAAGCATTCTCCTCACCTACGCTCATCTTTCCTCACTTACCGATCGAGTTAAAACAAAATGCAGGTGGTTTTTGTTGGCGCAGAGGAGCGCGGGCGTCGCGGGCGGCTGGCACGTGTTGGATTTCCCACGATTTTTCTTGCACGGCTACACTTCTGGTTCATTGCCAGCTAAGCTATTAGACGGTGTCATATATCTGAGTGCTTCCACTATGAACAGATAGAATTTGATGTCCGTTATAAATGTTGAAACGAATGTTACAGAGTTTCGAACAAAAACTAAGTAAGAAATACTATGGGCCGCAAACATTTCGTCAGAAAGACCATTTGAATATAATTTCGTCTTACGTTACTAACGTTGTTATTCTCGTCTCAGAATAACATTGCAATAATAAAGCGGCCTTTACTATTTTTAAAAGACTAACTTATATTTAGACATTTAAGAGAAAAAAGGTTTAGGGGTTTCTTGATATTCCAACTTAATTAAGTTAAAATTTGTAAGCAAATATTTACAAGTAACATGGCCGAGACAAACGTGTTCCGGTTTTACGTCCGTCCAATAAACGTGGCACAAACCCCGACGTCTCGTGTACATCAGCCACTGAGATGCGCCGCCGCCCGCCGCCGCCCGCCGCCGCCCGCCGCCGCCCGCCGCCGCAGCCTAGACGCCTATAAATCTCCGAGCTGCCCTGAACCTACTGCCTACCATGACATGACGCCTCTCACACCGTAGCGAACATTGCCGATTAATAATATTACGTTTAACACGAACTCGAATTAACAAAGTCAAAGTGAAAATTTTACACAACTATTGTAGTAATAAACAAATGTAAGAAAGCCTGGGATTTCTTTAACTCAATCAAAATTTAAACGTCTTTCCACCATGTTGCTCAGTAGATATGTATGATAATCATAAAAGGTAGCTGTATAAAATTAGAACTAAGCCAATGAAAGGTTTAAGTCAAAACAAGACTGAAACAACATATCAGGTAAGTAATTCTGCAGTTCCGGCGTGTACTTAGTACGGTGTGATGGGCAGCCACAGCACATATCTGTAGCATCCCTTGATGTAGCTGCGCTGACGACAACGGCCTACTCCGACATGACAAACGACTGAGATATACGACTGAGTAGCCAAAGTAGTACAGGACAGACCCACCGCGCCGCACTGCACCCCACGGCACTACAACGCGGTAATTTACGACCTCTTCATAATTTGACGGCATAAATCATGTAATAAATTTTAATTGAATCGAATAAACTGTAATTAGTAGTTACACCACTACATTATGTAATGAAAAATAATTATAATACAATAGCCTTTTCGATAATATATAAGGTTGATTGTACTTGGTATGGAAAAATAACATTGCACGAAAATTGTATTATCGTTAACTTCATTAATGAAATCTAGTAATCAATTGTTTTTTACACTTTATCTACATTAATATTAAGAGAAAAAAATCGACTGATTATTCGAAGCTGACCACATTATTCCTAAAAGTAAAGTAATAGTTAGATACATTGATTTTCATAGCTAATTTATACAGAGTAATTTATTAACCAGTACATGTATTCAAGAACAGCGAGACACAGTGTAGCGTTCCGATCCAGTAGCTCAGTGGCCGCACAGCATCGTGCTAATTAGCAGGAGAGCCGCGTCGGCCGGCATCCCAATCTCTGCACGGCTTAAATTACAACGCTCCACTGAAGGCACATAGCTCTACCGGTGCGAAATGTCTCTCTGCGAATGTCAAACCGAGTTGCACTATGCTACACGTGCGCGGCATTTCGAATGCTCCTATAAACATACTGCTATGAATGTTTGTTATTAAGTGTAGGGGTTAGTATTCTGTTAATGGTTTCATTGGAACAAACATTGAAAGACATACAACGTGTTTGTGACTACAAGATGTTGTTATTTACAGTTAATATCAAAATTACATACACCCGAAAATGATCTCACTGGTTACTATAAAATAAAAAATACAAAAATTTAACTTCAAATAATTTATTTCACAAAAATTTCTAACACATTACCGAGTTGCCTTGTAACCTGATAGAAATGTAAAACGACTGAATAAGGTAAATTCGATATTCAAATCGTTGGCCTAAAAAGTTTTGGAATAGAAGATCGTGCTCTCCGGGGAGTTGCGAAGGCGAACCGACACGGCCGCGTTGCACGTACTCGAATGTGTTACTAACTTACCTCGTACAAATACAAACAGTTATTTAACAAGGATGATAGAACACCATCTTAATTAACCATCACCTTTCAGGCCATCCATCTTTCTCTTCCTAGACCTCTCCTTACCGTGTATCTCCCTTCATAATTAAAATACTCCGTACTGTGCTAAACTTTTTTTTCTTAATTTCCCTAATACTGGTGCTATATGAAATATCAATAGAACGATATTAAAAAAAATGACTATATTGCCATATTTCACAATGACTGCTTTGTTTCTTTTTAATTTTGGTATACGATAAAATTTGTCAGTATCTGCGTATTCGGTCGAGATAGAAAGAGACTTTTAAATCTTGACAGTGACTGTAGTCGTCTTGTCGCTGAAGACTGCACTGTAACTAAATGAAAGAGAAACAGACTTAATTAATTAGCTACAATCTAAATGCAAAGCAATATCGATCAACGTAGTAAATTGTCGTAGCAATCAAAATACAGTCTATCTTAATGGCAGTATGCAGTTAAAAATACTACGAAAAACTAAAGGATATTAAAATAAATCTGTGTTTATATTTAAACATAGAAGTCTTCATTCTGGAATTGAAAAAGTAGCCTATATTACCCTCGCAAACATCAGCCATCTTTCAGTAAAAGTCCCGCCAAAATTGGTTAAGTAGTTTCTGAGATTACCAGGAACAAACTCGTCCCCGTGAACATGGAAACGGATCAAAAACTTCAAAAAGTGAGTTTCCAATAGCAACACATATCAACTATGTACGCGAAATAATGTTTTTTTTTTATTAAATCTCTTATAGACGTTTTCATTGTATAAAATACATAGGTAATTAAATGCAAGCAGATTAATTAAGATAAATGAAGTAACGTAGTCCGCGGCCGTGTGTACTCGTTAAATAATTCAACCGGCCCACTAATCATATTAGTCCTCATCAAATTCTCAATCAGGCCATGTTTAATTTCAATCAAATGCTCCCTCGGTCATGTAATTACATGCCCACTGTCTGTTACACATCTAATACATATCTAACCAGTGCAGTACTCGTGTTTATGTATGCTAATGGAATGCTTGCCTTCAACACATATTGCTACACTAAGCATTGCATTAAAAATCTATGCCAATCTTAAATTATTTATTAAAAAACAATATTGAAATATGTTAAACGTTCGAGCTCAAATACTTTTTTTATTAGTTTGTTAGTTTTTATTTATGCAAGTTTTATAATATGATTATGACACTAAGATGTTAAATACTATTGTTTTTGCAACACTTTGTTCATGGTGAAATGAAAAAAAATACCCTATATCTTATTCTATATTGAAATCTATCTCTATGTCAAATTTCATCCAGATCCGTCCAGCCCTTTTAGAGTTACAATATAACAAACTTTTATCTATCCATACATTTGTGTTTATAATATTATTAAGAAAAGGCTTTAAGTCAGTGATATCACAAACTTATCCGGAACTCTTCTTATATAAATAAATAAGGGACCTCCTCCCTTACGTCGTCATTAGATGACAAGACATAAATCTAAAACTGGTTGAATGTGATCGATGTAATCAAACAAAAGGAGAACTGACATGTCCCGCTGATAAAGGAAAAGGTTGTTAATGTAAAATCGATTGGCCGAGCGGGAACAGGGGACGTGACGCAGCTGCGGTGACAGGGTACTGACGGATTTTCAACCGGGAAGGATAAAAGTGGAACACAACTGTCACTGTTATTGTATTTATGATGAATGGACAGTTTTAGTTTTGCTTTTAAATTGCTTTTTAGATATCCAATATTTACACGAACATTTTTTTGGGCTATGTTTGTACTCACAAATATTAACAGGCGCCAGCAAAAATACCGTAACCATAGTTAGCCGTAAAGTTACCAAAATAGCAAATAAAGGCTACACAAAACACGATAAGTGTTTTGTTTAGCCTTGAATTTAGAAAATAATTAGTCCTGTAGTTTTGGAGTATTACAGGTTAATTACATAAATGGTTTATAATTAAAATAAAGCGATGTTACAATTGAAAATAAAAACAAAAGTGGAACAGTTTATTGTGGTTCTGAATTACCAATTTACTCGAATTATTGGCAATCTGTATTACAAATATGACTGCAGGAATTTATTATTTACTTGCCGCCCGATCAGCGCCGCTCGGTGGCCAGAATCAAAAAATTGTTTTATTATTGAAAATTTTATTTGTTCATATTTCGTATATTTTCACCGAAGTGTTTTCAACTTTAAAATGTAAAGTTTAGTTTTTAAGCTATGTTCTTAGTTATTGTTTACTTACTAATAAACACCTATTCATTAACAAAGATTGTTATTTTCACACAAATTCTTGCATTATAAAATTTTAGTCTCTGTCTAGTGTCAGTTTCCTGGACAAGGGAATCAATAGCCACGTGACAAATGACGCGCGGGGCGTGCGTGACAACGTGACACGAGACACGGCGGCGGCGCGCACGTGACACGACATGTGCATGCAATCTTGCAGTTACAAACCATGACAATATAAAACGTATCCGATTTATAAATAGTTTATAGAAAAAAAAAACATTAAACTACTGGTTTAGTAGGCATGTATAACATTCAACTAAAATTACTAGAAAATCTACAGTTACATATAGAACTCGAATAAAAATAAACTCGTTGAGAGATAAGCTTTCAGCTTATATTTCGTGTAGCTTTATAAGCTTGTAGATTAATTTGTACAGAATCTCCAGGGTAAATCATACTCTGACATTGAAGGATGTCCTTTCTGACGTTGAAAGCTTCATAGTAATGCTTTAATTTATACAAGCACTGTACCACTGTTTACTTTTACTTGAAAAGGGTAAACGAGTCGTGCGGGTACAAAGTTTAGTAACAAGACAATAAAGCATAACCCGTGGCTAGCGGGAAGCGTTTGTGTTTCACGCGAGAGCGCCGCGCCTGAGGCCGGTTGCCGGATGGACGCCGCGAATTATTGTCGCGCGTTTCTATGCCACTGTTGTTCCGGATTTGTTGATGCCGGCGGTTTGCGCCGCCGTTTGTTTTTTACAAGAGTTGGAAACTATAGAGTCGACAATGTATTGTTGCGTTAGTTCAGGATGTTTTGCTCTTGTTAGGGAAGTATTTTAAATGGGTTATTTTTGTGAACGTTTGAAATGGTCGTAGTTTTAACTAAAGTTCCACTTCGAAAATTATGTTTTTGTGCAGGAAGTTTGTGTTAGGATTCATAGGGATTTTAACATTATTTCATTTAAGAAAAATAGTTACAAAAGAAATTCTACTTTTTAGAAGAATAGTGATCTGATTTCTTTTCTATTATTTTAAAAGATCTGCATTAAGTTCTTTTTAGTACGTGCTGAACAAACTTGTGTTATGCCTTGAACAATGCAAAATGCAATGTTCAACAGTCGGAAACTTATACGCGATGCCTCAAAGGGTGCCCCCGATGCCTAGTTACATAGAAAACGCATCAAATCCTCAAACAATAGGCCGAGAGAGCCGCCATGCCACTTCCTCCGCACGGGCCGGATGCTTGCCCGCAACGATGCTACATTCCGTCTGTTAGCTACGGGAATGGCCTACGAGCGTAGCACGGCTACGAAATCTCTACGCAAATTTTACTAAGGTGTATGATTATCATCATCATCATTATCAGTCTAATGTAGTCCACTTCTGAACGTAGGCCTCCCCCGTCGATTGTCACGATGACCGGTCCTGCGCCGCCCAGTATAAAGCATCCGTTGGGTTGTGATAAATAATTCTGT
>JAODUI010000030.1:602057-625860 GCA_027563995.1 Papilio gigon | reverse complement strand
TTATCGACCCGTTCCATGACTAGACGTTATTGCAACACGAGGTCCATTAGACCTGATTACACTAAAATATCCCTTAGGTGAAACGACATTTTTCGCCGTTTTTCTTCAAACACAATTTTATTTGAACCCGCCGCTCGGCCAAGAAAAGAAAGAAAAAATGGCCCTCGAATTCTTTGAATTATTAATGTTATTGTAGCCTTTCTGAGAAAGTATTTTTGTATTATTTTCATTATCATCAGCCTCGTAATTTCATATTTAATTTAAAATATTAAATCCACCATACTCTAAGTATCTTAATGTGTTTTTAAATGACGAGGAAAATCAACAATAATTCCTATAAACAAACTAGCAGGCGGTCGAGGTACATTCATTGGCACAGTTTGTATGTAGAATCTAGACAGGTTCTGTAAAACTGCGTCTTGTTAATGTCTGTGACCATGGATCTCGAATGTTTCAAGCGAATTTCATACAAGTTTTGTACCATTTTACTAATAATTTATTATTCATTTCATTCAGAATAACAGAATCAAATTATCTAAAGCCTTAAATATCTTAAAAGGAGATTTAATTTTTTTGAGCGAGCCGAGTCCTTGAGAACACTAGAATGCTTAAATTTTTCGTAACATTTCGTTTGAATCATTAGAAATAATTTCTTTTATAACAAGCCGACCTTCATTTCTTAATGCTGAACTGAGCGCGGAATAAATTGTACTTATTTTTATAAAAATAAGTAGGTATTTTATACAAACAAGCTTCTAGGGTTCTAGTATCTTTTTTCAAATGCTGATTATTTTTCTTATAGAATCAAAAAGAAATAAAGTTTATTTAGAAAGACACAACTGTAAGTTGAGTCTACGTAACCATGTACAAAAGTAAATAGAGGTATGATTAGGTTATTTAATTTCGTTTAGGAAATGTATAAAATATTGAATTTAACTATTATATTATTCTGTATATTATAATTGAATGAAAGAAATTAAAAATTACCAGCAAAAGTACACGGTTTTATAAAATATTGCCTTTATTTAACGTAGAAATATAGCTACAAATTGAAGTGAGAGTAAACTCTTTAAAAATTTTAAAACTTCTTGTTCAAATAACATTATCCAGATTGTCATAAATAAAGATTTTTATTTGCCTGCAGCAAATTGCTGGTTGACTCAGAAGAGTTTATTTTAGGAATTTTATCGAGCACATCTTGACCGTTTAAAAAGGCTGCATTGTGCATAGTTGACGACAGTTCTTGCGACCTAATGGACTTATCTACTTTGCAGGTTTAACGAACTTTATGGCTATTGTGTCCTTCGGGGAAACAACATTTAAAATATGTGAAACAAAATGTGTTGATAAAAAAAAAACTATTCAAAATGAAACATAAAACAATTTACAAAGTCGTTAAACGACAAAAAAATAAACGCTACCCGCTTTTATAGCTGATAAATAGAAATTTAATGTAAACCAGTTGTAAAAAAAAGTCAAATGAAACAATTAAAAAAACAACAAAGCCGTAAATTGTACACACACGATGCTAAAATCCAACGGACCAAATACAAATGGTCCCGACCGGAGCGTTTCCATTAAAATAAATAACCATCCAATTTCCGACTTGAACTAAACACCGTTTAATTTTGCTTAGCGGGTAATCCATTCGTTCCGAAGCCAGAGCAACCGCGGTCGGAGGGACACCGCGCCTAGACATATTAGACTGCAAAAAACTGGGCGCGGCCACTGCCCTCGCCCGCCGCAACTTGAGACCTGCAATTGGACTAACTACTTTTACTCGACATTGATAATGTCATTCCAATTGAACGCTTAATTTATATTAATACAGATATTAGTTACACTGTACAGTTCGACTGTTCAGTTAAAACATGTGTAGACCAAAGATATGTCAGTTGAACAGTACAGTTTACACCGCACGAACTCGCCAAATACATATCATGTCTTTCTTGCCATCTTGTGCGAGCATGCAGCTGTTCAAAGTTCTTAAAATATTCCATAAACATTTTCACAGTGACCAATTTAATTTCGCAACTTAAACGCGTTCTAGTACGTTCACCATCCGCATAAACATCCTGCTTGGTGAATTGGGCTCGGGAGAGCGAGCCTGAAAGTTCTAAACGACTTGCGGGGAGGGTCAGCAACACTTTCCCTCGTAAAAGTAAAAGAAACATCAGCTTTTTACTCTACACCAAGCGACAGTGGGGACTTGTTAACTGTGGCTATGTTGGATTACGTAACTTGATGAAATTGGAGCCGTGACTGAGGTGATTTCTTAAAATTA
This sequence comes from Papilio gigon, assembly GCA_027563995.1. Taxonomy (NCBI): domain Eukaryota; kingdom Metazoa; phylum Arthropoda; class Insecta; order Lepidoptera; family Papilionidae; genus Papilio; species Papilio gigon. Next base: position 623,576 of record JAODUI010000030.1, on the reverse strand, counting down.
CTTTAGTTTTTAAACGTATCAAAAGTTTTGGAGCGTCAAAGTTAATTTAGTTGAGTTCGCTAACTAATTTGTCTTGATGCCTAGACACAGCTTTAGAGTAACTTTCAAGTTGGTTATTTATAGAGTACGGAACCACTGTTTACAAAATATGACGCTGTTTATAACACTCTCAGATTAATCTTCGTGTTCGACTAGAAATACTGTCCAGCCTCTTGAAATAACTGTCTAGTCCAAATAAATTAGAGTGCATAACGAATATTGATAGTATTTTGATTGCTTATTTGTGCATAGTACGACGAACCAGGTTTTTAGAAGCTAGGTTTAAAATAAGCAATGGTATGAGAAAAATTCATCGTAATATGAAAGGTAGAGATCGCTAGATCTGAAGAGCATTTTGCACTCGCCATCTGAGACCGACGTCGAATTGCACCCAGAGGATTCATTGGCTACAAGATGTGGGCGACGTACGGTAAACGCTGTACCGGTTAAGTCCGGATAGCTTACGAAAAATGTAAGACTTTTTATAAAATACAACATAAATACCTAGGACTAGTCTTCACTACGTCTACATGAAAGGTTCCTAAACTTTTTCCTTACAGACCCTTGGCAGTAATTTATTGATTAGCGTATAGTCTTGCTGCGAAATTTCATGCACAAATTGTAAATTGTAAATTTAATTCCCTTTGTCATTGACCACCGCCGGGTCTTCTGCAAATCGAGGGGTTCATCTGAATCAATTTTGGAAACGTAGATCTTGAAGTTGCTTGAATTGAAACACAGTTATATTAAATCGTTTCGGTAATACAAATTTTCAATTATCTTGGTCGTAGCTTACATATTACTAAAAATATATATATTTTTAAATTTTAGTATTTGGTTAATGTAAAACATAGCTATTTTGTTATAGAGAATAAAGCTCGCGGTACGTCGCGATATGGGCGACAATATCGATAGTCCAGTGACGTGACATTAAAATATAGACCACTAACAAAATAAACTCAGATACAATTTATACTGTTATTTTGTAGTTATAAATTATATAGTGTTATTTTGTAGATAAAGCTATTAAAAATTTAGTAGCGCTATCAAAATTTATTATTTTCCTATCGGTCTGTCCACTAGCGTTATTGAATTCCACTTTCATACTTTATTAATAGAATAATTTATACTTGAAATGTAGTAGAAAAAAAAAACAGAGACCATAAAGAGAAGACGAAGAATAACAAGTAGAGAAAGATAAAGAGATGGAAGACAATATGTCGTAACAGAAAGTCACAAAAGGTTCAAGATACAGAAAGTTGTGTTATTCCTACAAGTGTGATGTCTTTAAGCTATGATGATGGAAATATGATTTTTATAGTTAAACTATTTTTAATTTTGATATTTTAAAATAGTGAATTACATTAATACAATTTTGTTATTGAAGATAATGTAGCGAGCTAAATAAAGATGATTGGTTCGAGCGCATAAAAGCCGCACCTTTATAAAAGCGAGCGAAATTGACTTGCTTATTTCTAGATAGTGTTTTACGACCCTATTAGGGTCTCTTCGATCGCACGAATTAGGCCAAGCTTTATTGCCTCGTGCGATACGCCACACAATGGAATGTATGGAGCGACTGGAAATGTTACCTACATTATGTATCAAACATTGGCATTTAGATGAACACAATTATGTGCATCGACAGTGTCCGTAGACCTATGAATTCAGAATATGATGGTCTACATCAGGTCCGGTTGGTTTCCTATTACATTTTTACATACCTTCATCTTTTCCTTACTAATATAACTTATACTCAAAGTTATTTGTTTAAATATTTTCTTACATGTAGCCTTAATATCAACCTCTGTAGAATGTAGTGTCTAATGAGTGTCTAATGAGTGTCTATGCCCTACGTCAGAACTATGACAATTAAAATAGTAAAGTTTTCATTAAAAGATCCTTAAAAAAACAATAGCAAAAAACTATTGCTTTATCTTCTCATGTCTCGTGCAAATGTTTTCTCTAAAAAAGCATGTAATTTCAGTACCGAGTTTCCGTTACAGAGTAAATAACTGTTCACAACTGGGGCTGGAATAATTTTCAATTGTCTCCTTAATTATAGGTGAGCACAGGTCGCAATTAAGACGCGACGCGACACAGCGCGGCACGGCCGGGCACCGCGGGACACTCATAATTAACGTGTAAACACACAAAGCATAAACCTGCGAGATATACTCGCGGTGCACTGCGCTTTTGTGTGTCTGTGGAGTGTGTCAGATGTCCCTTACAGTTGTTCACGTTTTTGTACCACACTGATGTGTGTGTATTTTCGGTTATGATACTGTTTATGGAATTTGTGCGTGCAATATACTTCGTAAACAGTAACAGCTTTCATAGGAAACAACATCCTCGAGTCTATAGTAGAGATGTAATCAATAAGATCGCTTAAAGAATAAGTAAATTTAACTTAAGACCACGTTTGCATCAACCTTGTAAATTATATTCACAAGATATACCTTAAACTTGAATCAATGTCGTGCGCGCCGTCAAACAACTTTATATTCCGTCTATTTTAAATTTAATATTCACCATACTAAATCATATATTCCGTGTACAAAATTACAAGAAAGTTGGAACAGAGCGAGGCTTCCCAGTAAAGTTGCGCGGAGATACCGTCAAGGGGACGAAACTTTGTTGACACTTAGATCCGTGGCAAAGAAGAGAAGCAAATTGGATTTCAGAGTTCGGATATGAAGAATAAAAAAGCGTTCAACGTGGAATGGGTTTTATTCTTAAAACTCCCCACGTCTTTACTGTAAATTTATTTTAAGTACACCACAAAATATTAAAAACGTAACATATTTTACAGTCATATTGGAAATAAATTCCTCTTTAACACTATATATTCAGCTAAATTTCTTAGTATATATATGATTTGCAAGTCACGTGACCTTTTAAATTTTCCATATATCACCGAGCTCTCTGTAAAACCTATAAATCAATTAATCAATGTGAAACGGAACGTACGCGAAATGAAAATATTCATCTATTCCCGCCGCGGACTGCGAAAACGCGGCCATAAAATAATAAATAGACGTCATAACTGCGGGATATACATAAAATTCGACGTAAAATATCGCGGTAGTATCTTTATTGCTCTAATAGAAGCCTTGGCGGCTCGAAAACTTTGCATAGTCGTCGAACACTCGTGTATACGTTTCTTCGGACGCTCGGATAAATAAACACAGTTTTACGAGAACATCCCACGACTCGCTGAATCGATGTTCAATCAATTGCAAAGATACTAATCTATAACATGATGTAAAATGCAAACTTTTTAATACCATTGTGGAGGACCGCAGCAAAGACGGAGTAGAGATTCAAATAATTATTTTCGTAGAAGCAAGCTCTACACTTGTTACAGGTTTTATTTATATTATATGTTACACTTATTCAATAGCATGATATAAAGGCTGTAGGAAGTGTAGAGCTGGAGGGGGTTAGTAAATTGAAAAAAAAAGCTATGTTGCGAGACTTTCACGGACGAAGCTGCAGGGGAACAGCTAGGTGTTTTATACGCGTCCAATAGACGAGTTCAGGTCCGTACGACTCTTTGATTTCTCGTCTAAATTAGTGATCAATTATTTCGTTTTAAATATCGTTACATCTTAACTGTTAGGGTTAATGTTAACTTATATTAATAGAATTCCGTTAACGTAGCGCAGTAACTGATAACGTTAAACTTTATAATGAATCCGGTGGATACACGTTCCGTACGTGGCAGAAACACCGGGGCGCCGTGCGCAAACTTTGATTGTTCCGGACCAAACGTTATTACCGTCTTATAAACTTCAATTGGTTAACTTCATCCGTGCCCTACTGAACGTGCCGTAAGACCTCAACGCCGAACCTCAAAGCCTTCTCACCTACAGTTATGCAAATGTACGAGGCGGCCAGACAACTGACCTATTGTTCCTGACTCTGAAGACAGTGAGAACTGATTTACAATTTACTTTGAAGCAACAGAACAGGTTCGAGCGTAACTGTGACCGATAATTCTCTTTTTTGGAGATTATGCATACAAAAGTTTTTAGGGACGAAGACTGAAAGAAAAATAACATTAATTTAACTTTTACATTAAATATTAGATTAAGGTTCATTTCTAGTTCAATTGTTTTTAACTACACAATAAAGTATAAATTTTACAGAAACATTAATTACGTACTGATTCAATAGTCAAGAAAGAAACTTGGCAAAGAAATGAGCCGTACTTATTTTGCAAGATCCGGGGAGCATGAATCAAGAAGCCCATCCTTCTGCCAACATTCGTTAAGTTCGAGGCTCATTTCTCGAAAACCAATATAGCATTGCAATATCAATAATCAATTGGTGCATTCTTGGCGCCGGTTCAAGTCTATTACGTCGACGATACAAGCGGCGCGCATTCAAATGTATTGCGGGTCCTTTTGTGTGGAGCATCTGCCCCGCTTGGATTTGTTCTCACTGCGGCCGGATGTACCCGGTCCGCTATACTTTGTTATGCATGTTAAAGCGACGTAATGTTTTTTACTGTCCTAGCTCCTGTGCCAAGTGCGTCATCGCATGCACACCCGTTTTCAATATACGCTGTGATTCTTTTGCTTTTCTTATCGTCTGTTAGTGCTAAATATTGTGGGCCTCTATTTTGTAATACCTAACAAAATCCAATTTCAACATCTGTGTATACGTACTTCCGTTATGTCATTGATAAAATATCAAAAAATCCTGCTACTGCTTTGAATATTAAGTTATTATTAGACAATCTTAATCATCTATTTAATCTTTATCTGTTAACACTCTACAAAATCTTACATAACTTTTACGACCTTTCATTAACTTAAATTTCTTTCTAGTAAAGACACAATTATACTAAAGTAAACGGTATTTATTAAATAAAAATCATAAAATTCGAGTACGTCACTACGACAAACAAAGCTCATGAGTCATCACTTAACTTGCGGACGGTGTAGTTGAGCCATATTATACGTTAATATTTTTCTTGTGAATGGCCGGACAATTATAGGAATTAACATCGTTGCACAATTGAATGTTGGCTTAATTACATTAATTGTTATGGTATTACCCAATTCCCTAATCGTGGCTCGCACGCGAAAATTAATGACATAGGTGACCCACTCCGGCGGTTGTTACGTGAGTTAATACAAATGTAAAATGTATTTAACACCTTATCGTGCATCTATAAATTAATAAATTGTATTTAAAAATAAAAGAAGACAAATGGTCTGTTTTTATAAATAAAGTTTGGAAACTTTATTACGAAAGAAAACGGTTAAAGGAACTTAACTGCAAAATATTCTTCTTAACTTCACATTTCTCCTAGCTTAGGTTGAAAGTAGTACTTAGAATCCCTTGAACACATTCAAGTAGACTTCTGGTGACCCAATAGACGATATTTCATTATAATTCGTAAAAACAATTATTAAAAATAGCTTCCTGAACTCCTCCAAACTAACTTTAACTGCGTCGAAATGTCACTTACACGAATTCGCGCAGTTTCCTTTAGAAGGAAATCAAAGTTTTCGCTCCATGTATTAACAAAGAAATTTATTAAAAATATTATTCAAGAATCAATTGACCTATTTAATTATCATACAAGATCCCAAACGAAATTATAACAACGCTTTTGCCGGACACTTCGTTGTTTCTAGGATTGAATAAGAGTGTATATAAATACTGTAATCTGTCCGTCTCGCAACAGAGGGCGCGCAAGCGAGGAGCTCGAACATTTACAAAATATTAATAACCGGTAATATTCTTTTTGAAATACGATCCTCAACTACAACGCGGCTCCCCCGTGGCATTTTCTAATTAATTAGAACCGAATGAAACGCTCCCTTCCCTTATTATTTACATTTAATGTAGCGTCGCTTCCCTTTTACCTAAATTAAATGACATTTTTCAAAGTATTTTTTATTTGAAATAAAATGAAAGAAAAACACACCGGCGATAGTCTACGGTTTGGTTGCTCAGGGCAATTTGAAAACAGCGAGCACAAAGTTGCTCTGTACACTATCTTTTATATTTTTCTTGGAGGTATTTTTTAAACAACAAGTTACATTTTTTATTTGACGAAGGAGGTCGGTTTGGAGTACTCTTAATAACTTTGAATATTACAGAATGTCTTGTAGATGTACCGTTATATTTGTATACTCGAAAGTAGTTGAAAGTGTGTTTAAAATTATATGACTTAGTAATTGCGACGCAGGCGCAACAAATAAAAGTGATTACTATGTCAAGTTGCAGGCCGAGAACATATACAATATCGCAACATTAAATTTCCAGAAACATATTACGGTCTTCCGTAAAAGCCAATTCGGCGGTATTCAGTTTCAAGTCCGGAAGTGTGCGGAGCGTTTTTCACGCGGTAGGTGATAATTGGCCCATTTGTCCGGAACACGGCCGCCGGTAATTCGTCGAGGTCACGCCTTCCCGCGTTAATACTTTACATTATAATGAGGTATATTTTCGACCGCCTCTGATAAACCTGTTAATTGAGGGCGCTAAGTCGAGGAATTGTAGGCGTTAGCGGCATTTCTGTTAAATTATGTTTCGTATCCATGTTCATGTTTATCATAAAATATTAGGCATTCATTTATAAATTTATTTTCATTTTCTTTTTCATACATTTTTCTTTACACTAAGATTACTCTGCCAGAATTTTCTTTAGCAAAAAGTTAAAACAAAAAATTTGTCAATATCATTTTTTTTATATCTTTCACCGAAAAAGGCACTTAAAAAGAGGAAGAGGCACTCAAGCATCAGAAGAGCCTCTATATATAAAAAGATAAGGTGCACGATATTCGATAGGTCCTCGGTTAAAAGGTTTACAACACTCGAACGTAAATTATTCCCCCCTAACGCCATCTAGCGACTTTTGTCCGCTGGGGTCGGGGTCTTTTGTCGATGCTACACAATAAAATTTTATCCCGGAAACCTATTCGCAGTTACCTTTTATTATAATGTTTCAGATGCTATCCGGGATACTTTTCAGAGGGGCCATTGTTATACCTCATAATGGGGTCCAACATTTTTATTCCGCTTCCAATTTTAGTAGCGAAGCTTAGTACTGTCGGTGTCGTTTATCACTTTTATATCTTTTAACGCGACAGACGTTTGAACTTTAATAAATTATAAAGCTAAGATATATATGACAACATTAAACAATGTCTAATGAGAATTTTTAAATGACTAAGTTCATTCACAAAGCGTCTTTCCATCAATATATTTGTATGAGTATATTCAGGTATATGCCTTGCCTATCTAACTTCAAAGCAGATTTTGAATAGTGAGCCCTCATCAAAAATCCAAGGTGTCGTAACGGTTGGTAGGATTCAGTGGTTTTTCAAATGACCTATACACTCGACTTATAAAACTTCCTATCTAACGTTTATTAAGACAATTATTTTAAGTTTAAAACGTTCTTGTTGTTATTTTCGTTTCAAGTTAAAGTTTACCCGAGCAACCCTCCCGTGGACGTATCAATCAATTACAAAGACTGACGCCTCGAGCGATATACGCTGCAGATAGGGCGCGCCGCGCCTTCAGAATGGCACAAAAGTTTACAATATGCAGCGAGTTGTTCTTAAAAATAGATAAGAAATATCCTTTAGAATAAAAACTAAATTATTATAAACATGTCATAAAATATTACAAATAACACAAAACTCACAACCCTCATAAAACTACAGCTACTTACAACTAGGAACATACATAGTATAAGCTACTACTTTAATTAAACTTTTTCTTGCACATGCTCAAATATAAAATTAAAATTAAAAATTCTTATCACATTTTTTTTTATTTGTATCTTATAACTTGTACCACACGAATATCTATTGCCCAGAACCCTAATCAATACCGGATAGGTCAGAGTGTTATTTGCAGACATGACGTTTTTATTAAATAAACGGCCGTACAAAATGAACTCATCTCGAACGCCATGTTCGTAAGCTTATGGAAAATTTTCGTACGGTATTTAGGACAAGCTAATGCAGGTGCAAATAATTGCTCAAAGTTATTTAATAGCTTGAACTTGTATGTAATAAGTTAAGTTTTAAAAGTGTTAAGATAAATGTGGATAAGTTAATGAAGGTAATATTTATGAACTCCATGTTTCTTTTTACTTAGCTCTGCAGCCCTTTGTGCGCTTTGACTTGGTCGGGTAAATTCTCCTACCTCCGTCTGTTTTTTATTCATATCCTAATTAATCCAAAGACATTTTTTAATTCGCCTTGTATTTTAATTCGGTAAATGATTTAATTATTCGTAAATCTTATAATGTCTTTAATACACTCAATAAATTCTATTTTAAAGCCACGGTATCGAAAACGAAGAAGCTTTAATTCATGAACCTCAAAGCAGTAGATAGCTCTACTGCTTTGAGGTTGAATGAGAATAACAAAGTAGATAATGATGCACAAGCTGTATATAAAGTTGTACATAAGGTAGGAACTGTACACAGGGCGTCTGAGATAGCTCGAGGCACGCCTGAGCAAAGAATGGGAACACATTCCGTAGCCGACGTAACGCGTCTCACTGCTATATTAATAATAATTTCACGCTTCGGTATTGCAGAACTGGTGACGTCATCAGACTATGTCTTTATGACGATTTTTTGAATAACTGCGTGCAAGAAATACATTTTTCATTAACGATCTGCCTCCTAGTTTTATATCCTAAATGTGGTCATCAGCTCTTATCTGAACCACTGCTGGACATTAGCCGCATCCAAGGAACTCCTGCCGCCCGCTCTAATGCATCGGCCCACCTGGAGAGAGGACGCCTAACGCTCCTTCAGTTATTAATTGTTAAGTTAACGATTTTATTTTTAAACATAGAATACAAAACAGTAGACATAACTAAGTATACTACTAAATCCAATCCACAATCCATCACTTTCATTAACCTACATTCCATAACAGCACTTAGGTATTTGTTATATGCTGGGTACATGTATTTTACGTGCGTTTATGCATTATGGATTCCCCTGACGCTCACAATGGCCACTCAACGATGATAAGAAGCGTAGTTGTAATAACCTAATTGAAAATAAACAATATTGTCATTTTTATTTTGCCAAGTATGTTGTGAAGTAATGTTGAACTTTTTCTAACTTATTTTTTAACATGACAAGTAGCTTAAGCCAAGTTTGACATAAAAAAAATATAGACTGCCTTGTAAATGTCTTTGAAATATAAAAAAGACAGACCAGTAGTCCATCGCGAATAAATTTCGTAGCAGAAGGATGTTGGCAAGATCTGCAGTACAAAAGAGTTTTCCTGTATCAATGGGCAGTTAACGCAGCGACCGACCACGGTTGGGTTTCGGCCAGAATGTGATCGGTTGATCAACAGGACATATTATGAGGTTGGCTTCGGTCCCAATTGAATTACGTTGAAGGGGAATCCGTGCCGAAGTACTAAATTGAAGTAATTTATGAAGCCAGTTTCTTATTAAAAAACAGAACCCATTTATGGTACGCACAACTTTTACTATGTTGAGATGTAACAATCAAATACTAGGTAAGTAATGAAATTTCGTTTTTTTTTTAGTTATTATAAACATTTTACAAGATAAACAAAACCGTTCTTAACTAATGCAAATTTGGATGCAAATATAATGTTTTTTAAATAACTATTCATAAAATACGGTTAGTGATTTGACTCAAATTATTTAACTGTAGCTAAATTTCTAATGACAGATTGCATTTATAATTAAAATTTATATATTTAATTTAGTCAGAATTACGTTGATATTTTACAATCAACCGGGTACCTAACGTGTTTGCTTTGTTTCAGTCGTTCTATTTAAAGAAACCAAACACATGTCTAAAATCATTGTTGCTCCAGTAGCAGTAACGCCGGCGCGTGTTTTGTGTTTTCTTTTAATTAAGGATAATACACACGGTTGAACTTTATTAAAAAAAAACTCGCGTCTCGCTAAAAAATGTATCATATACACGATTTAACAATACAAACGTTCTCTAAAAGAGATGTCACACAGTCGATGTCGCATCGCAGTGACACCACACAGACCAATTACTATTCGAGTATTTGATACAAGTCAAGTAATCAATGTTAAAATAATGATCCGCTAGTGATGACAGTTACAGGAGTGTAACAAACACGCGGGTAGATACCGAATGATAAATGATGGTGATCGAAGCTCCGGAGAAGTAATGGGAAGAGACAGGGGGAGGAAAGTCGACAATGGTGTAATATCGAAACCTTTTAACTGCACTCACAATGTTATAACTATTTACGTACGAAATTTTGATTGATTGCTTCAATGCTACAAATCGAAAGAACGAAGATGTTCACCCAAACACGTCGAAATAAATCAAATTACAGATTAATAATTGTAGCTCGCTAGATCTCGGGATCAAATTTAGTAATTAATTATTATGAAATCTAAAAATTCATGTGCGAGAATCATTCCACCGTGACAGCACATAGCGCCGTATTCAAAATCCTTAGAATTTACTTAATATTCGCATAGTATTCGTTTCTTATATTAAACAATTAATAAGGAAGTACCTTAGTGAACACTTAATGACTTTGAGTGTGTTACTACGACTAAATAGCCTACCCTGTCATCAACATTAAATAACTTTTAGCAACGTCTAACACACTCGTAGCACCTCTAATTTGAGCGCTTTACATCGACTTGTGCAGCTAGTAGTTTTACAAAAAGCCCGTCTGAGGTGCCGTCGGCGTCAGGTGCCGGCTCCCAACACCTCCCGCCTTGTAACGCCGGCCTGAATATATTGCGACAGTATGTACGGCACAATATGCGAACAACTTATTTTAACGAAAGCTTTTACAATACCACTTTTATAGTAAACTGTCACTGGTTGTATTTGTAATTATTAAATTTTCACAAACTCTTACTTTGTTTTATTTTTAACCTGTAATTGTTATTTTTTAAGATTTTGTATATTTATTGAATACTGTTTCGAGAATAAAACGTAGTTCATCGCATCGTTAACAGATTTACATACCCTAAAAACATTTGAAGGTCGTTAATTACATCTTCTGATTATATAAAATAGTAGATACATATTCGTTGGGTATAAGTAAAAACTATTATGAGGTATTTATTTGACTAGGACATATTAGGTGTATAACTCTATCGTGCGCTGCTCGCAGAAGAATCGAGCAACCGTTTCATGATTATGACTATATTAATATCATAATAAAAAAATCTGTGATAGTTCTTTAAACAATCTAACAGTGTACTTATGTTAAATAAACAACTATTTGTCATCCTGTATATTGTACAGCGTGTTCTTAACAAGAAACAACAATTGCTTGTAGTTTATAAAGTACCGTTGAAACTCCATCTCCGCCTATTCCGCGTTTTCGTTATCACAGTTTATATAGCAGCTAGCGAAAGGTTTCCGCCGAGTTTATCTGGCTTTCCTTTTAGCACATGTCAATTAAGGAAAGCAAGCGGAGAAAATTTTTAACTTCAGATTGTTTTTGTTGAACCCGAGTTGTTTATGTTTGTTAACATGTAGCCTTCTCTCGGCGTTTGTTATTTAAACAATTTATACGGCAAGCTTGTTTCATGTATTTTTTTGTTCTACGTTACTCATGTGTGTACGGTCTGAAAAATTCCGTTCAACTTCTAATTACAATAGTATCGATGTGAATAAAGCAAAAGAGATAGGCTCGATTTTTTAATATGACTTTCAACAGAATGCATATTTTTAAATTAAAATTATTCTACATTAAATACGATAGTATCATATTTTTTAATTATTCTCACGTTTCAGATAACCTTGGAAAATACTAACCTATTCTAAGATAGTAAGTTAGCATTGATCTAAAATCATCCCCAGTTTGTGATAAAAATAAAGTCGCACGATCGAGTCGTGACCGTGTCGTGAGGCTAAAGTAGATTTTGTGTATCTCCAAATGAAGCCGCAAGAGTTTCTACATCGGACTTAATTAAAAGAAAACAGGCGCATACGTGCCGCCGCTCGCGCCATTGCCCGAGGTCGCGGCGAGATTGCGAAACACTTCCAAATAGGATTTGGCTCGATGTGCTGGCGACGGGGTGCAAATAAAATTAACTTTTCTGTTACTAATACCGCCGAATTTTTACCACTCTATTATACAAATTATATTCTACATTTTATAACCAAACGCTATTATCTAATTAAAAAATCCATTCTTACCTAATAAATAGAGATATAAGTTTTATATCCACTGCTCTAAACGAAATTAGACGACTTAAAATTACAAGTTCAAAGATTGAAATTCATTCCTTTGTAACAAAAAGTGATTTCACTTGAATTTAATAAAACTTAATTCATATTTTTTGTCAACAGTTGCGAGCAGAAATTACGTATTCATGTGTGAAAGTAACTTAAAACGGGTAATATAGTTAAACAGTTGACGGACAAAGCGATGGGAGCAGTAATCGCTGTAGGTAAGCCGCTTTTCGTCTTACGTTGATAAACAATTCATTAAGCCTAGCTGATAGAGCGTTGTTGCTCATCTTTAATGAAGGATACATGGAGACGGAACCACTTTGTATTTACTGTACTAGCTGCTCACTTTTTATATGAATAAGAGCAAACGAACGGTGGGACCTTTGAAGGTTATCGATGCTTATCGATAAAACTAGGGGAATCACAGATACGGTCTGCCTTTAAGTAGTACTGGTTTGGAAATACCCCCCAGAGAGCAGACCGTTCCACGACGCGGCTAAGCAAGTCAGAAAGTTACGCGAGGACCGCAAAGTTGAGGATTACCAGCATATATTGTGACAATGAGTCCTGGCTGTCTCTTGTGTTGTCTGATGAAGGAACTTGACATCAGGAATTCCGAGCAACTGTTATACTGCTCCATTAAATGCTGGCTGGTGACAAAAAGAGCTGACACGATTTTATGTCAGTTATGTATTATTCGGTTCGTATTCATGAACACAATGAAAAAAGTACGTCAATCTATTAGAATTAATTTATCTTTAGACTAAAAAAAATATTTTAACTAAGTTCGTAGGAGTATAGAACTGTTTTTTTTTATAATTTGTACTTTAAAAATAAATGTTACATTGACATATTTATTGTGCGTAAGAACTACAAGCTTAGTTGTACTCGAGACGTCCGGAACCAAGCTAAACTTGAGCACATAAATGATTCAATTAAACGTAGCGAGAGAGTCATTACTGTTGCACGGTCCAGCAATTAATGAGTTTGAGAATTGAGTTTATTAATAAATCAAGTACAGCTTAAGTATTCAGCGAGGAACTTAGTCTTCACTTAAACGATAATGGTGCTTGTATTTACTTATTGTATCGTCACTTGGAAAGTAGGAAATGATTAATGCAAACATCTACAACATTTTTTGTTAAAACTTGTTGAGTTTATCCTATTATTTAGAATCGTAGCATAGCAGTAATAATTGATTTATTTATAAATGAGTAATGTTGTATAACAAAATCAGGGATTTTCGTAAGTACAAATGCTCTCCACACGAGCGGTACGTACAGGCAACGGCGATAAAACGGAACGCGATTATTTTTAGAATTAACACTAACAACAACGAATGCACGCGTTCGATTCTCCGGCGGACGGATTATTTACGATGCTACTTGTATGCCCGGGATGAAAATAGTACGACTGGCCATCGTTAGCCCACCATTGTGTCGGCGATAGTTGAATTCTGTCGAAATTTATCCACCATATTAGTGAATGAGCGCACCGTAAGCAAATTCAACTCATGTTTTATTTATTGTTGACTTTCAATTTTATTATTTGTCATAGCGTTGCTATATATTACCTCGTATACATTAGTTAATTAAATTACAATTAAATTGATATTATATTAAAGTAGGTACGTTACACAAGTTGGCTGTCTAAATAATAGATATCGTAAGAGTTACATAACGTCGACACATGAAGCAATACCGCTAGACGCGGTGTGCTATCCGAAAGGTGCCTCGCAAGGCTTCAGCAATTAGAACTCGCAATTAGACCGAAATGAAGCACTGATCGGACTCAATAACAATTAGTGCCTTGCCTCCGGCGCTTTCAAACTATGATTCATAAATACAGAAATAGTTTCTGCTGTGTGTAGGCGCAGGTGCAAAGAGTTATTTAATAAAATGGTAACTGAAATAAAAGAAGATCTGGAGGAATCACAGTTAGACCAAGAATATCCAAAACGAGTTTAGTTCACGTGATCGAGGCATTTTAAAGGTAGTCTCTTTCTTGTTACTATTAGAATTTCAAACGGTTCACAATGTTAGTCTTCCTTGATAAGTGTGCAACTAGTTCTGTACCTCTAAGCTGCGTTTCTTCGATAACAACTTTCTTTTTCAGTAAATAACTAAATATAACCGAAGATAGAGTTCAAATATACATTAAAGTCGTAAAGTTTTGACTTGTACCATCTGTACAGAACACCCGTATCAGCGCTCACGTGTCCAGTGAAAGAACTTTCCGTTCCGCATAGCAACTGCAGGTCAACCCGCTCCGCTGGACGCCCGACTTACAGTGTGGACCGACAGCCAGACTACTTTATAAGGCCGTTACAGCTTCCGCGTTTAGACCAACTTCTACTTTGTACGGATCGTTTGGTAGACTTTTATCTGCGAATAAACATAGTATTGAATGCATTGAGAATGGTGTTAGCGATTCTTTTTTATTTTTGTATATACATACTAAACTATTTAAAAATTCCTGAGTCATTATTATTAAGTCAGCTTCTATCATCTCGTCTATCATCTCATGATAGTTAATTTGAACTAGTTTTACCCGCGACTACGTGAACACGAAATTAAATATAAAATTTAGAAAGCGATATACCTGACAATTTCTTTAGTCTTTGCCAAATTTCATACAGACCCGTTGCTTTTAAGTTTTAATCATGATATGAAACGTGATATAATTTTAATACAAACAGATGTTCTTCATACGTTCTCTCCTAATAATAATAGATAAATTATTGCTTACAGTAATCGTTTACGTAACCAACGTTGAATCAATAAATTGAGCTACCTTTATACTTTAGTAAGAGGAACAAATATATCGAACATTTGAAATTTGCGTCAAACGTAACATTAATTTTTTTTATATGTAAAATATTAGTAGATTATTGTTAATTATACTAATATCTCTTGTATCCGTTCCTGGTAAGCTTTAAGAAGCTTGGTGTTAGGATATGGTTCACAATAGGCGAATGGCGAGATTCAAACCACGACCTCTATATCGCTAGTCGGTACCATTAACCATTATGTTGTTGGCGTTTCAGATTGATTTAAATCAAAAAGTAATGATTAGTTAGCTTTGGTTAGTTGAAATAAAAGTATATCAAAATGAAACAACAATAACCGCAGTACATTTAAGCGAGCATTATTGTTAGAAAGACAAGATATTTCGAGCATCACGTATGATTAGTAATATATGCAAAACACGTCAACTCCGAACATAACCCGTTGACATGAACTTCCGTGGAAGTCCGCGTTGCTCGTGACGTCATCGCTTGCTAAACTATTGCGTTAATTTAATGCGAGCGTCTTACTAAACTGATATTGTTTAAGAAGACGGTGAATTTTTTTAGTAATGTTACCCGAAATACATGAATACTAATTATGCTAGAGTTTGCGAGGTTTCAAAGGTCTCCTTATTATAATCCTCGCGACGAAACAAAAATTTGGTTACTAGACATATTTACAAATTACAAAAATTATTAAAAATTACAAAACTATATTATCATGAGTAACATAAGCTACATTAATACAAAAAAAATTACGCGCGGACGACGTCGCGAGTTAAAGCTAGACTTAAAGTAAGAACGTACAGTTAATGGTCTCACTTACATCAATCTTAAAATTCTTATAATCTATTTAACTCGCCGACATTTTTCAAAGGCAACTAATTTAGAGATGTAAAATTTGAAAGCGACTGCGTCGATAGAAATAGCTGAGGCGTTTGAAATAGTTCACCTGTCCAAATTATTGTCTTTTATGTTGGGAATATTTAATTTAACTAACTAATGGATTGCAATAAATCCTCATTTTGTTTAATTTTATTTATTGCCATTTGTTACTGCCATCGTCATATCTCACGAGTTCAAGAATTTTTTTTAGAATCCCTTGCGGACAGAAAATAGGAATCAAAGATTAAAAAATATGAAGTTCCTTTTTTTGAAACTCTCTAGAGGTGGATGAACACTTCTTAGCAGATAACTCTAAAACAGCTCAACGAATCTAGATGAAATTTAGCACAGAGATTATTTTCTGGAATGACACATAAGCTATTATTTTTCTTTTTATTGCTCGGTTGAAGTCGCGGCGAAAGCTAGTTATTGAAATAATTATAACATATCCAACCAAAGTAATTCCTTTGGGGACAGCGGGCAATAATGTAACGCAAACTTTAAATAGACTGTCGGTGGAATTGCCAAATATAATTATTAATCGATCGTGTTATGGTTTACCGCGGCATGCATTTTGCGGGCCGCGTATATAGTACAGCTGGGAACCGCGATGGCGGGCCGTGCACGTTGTTATTATTTAAAATGTAAATTAAACATTAAACAGTTAATGATGCAATACAAATTGGTAATTTTTACCATAAGCGTAGGATTACATTGTCAAAAAAATAGGAAAACAAACCGTCATCTTGTATTTACTAGTTTCAGTATTTGACATATTTTTTATCATATAACACTGAAAATAGCTTCAGTATTACCTATTTCTTCACAATTATGCCACTTTTTCAATGTATTCTTTAGTCTTACCCTAAAGCCTAGCTATGGACGTGTAAAGACTCGTGATTTCACATGAAATACCGAACCATGTTAAAATTACATTAAATTTTATTAACATATTAATCTAGAGCCATTTCAATAATTTAAATTCAAATTAACACGTGTCCGTAATTAAAATGGACAAGAACGAAAGCAAATTGTTGATATAATAAATTGCGGACGCAGCGATACAAGGATTTTAGGAGTTTGTCCAAAAAATTATCAAACATGAAACCAGAGCTGATCTCTACTGCAGTGTACCGCCCGTAGCACGTGCTGCTGCTGTAATTAAATCTTTATTTAGAATTTATTGCTCAGTTCTTCAAACTTACAGCACAAGTTATTTATATTTGGATTTATGAATTGAAGTGAAGTTTGCGCAACTGCTCCTAACACGACCAATGTAGGATACAATATATTACTAGCAGTACAGAATACTCACATAATCATAATACGCAAAGAATCTTACTGAGATATCAAAGACATTAGGATCAAACCTTGGACTATGACGTTTTTTACTAAAGCCTAAAGAATTTTCGTTCATGAAGAAAATTGTGATCAATAGTTTGGGCGTAATCTGGATCACATTAGAACAGAACCACAAATGCCAAAACCTCTTGAATTGTAGGTGATAGAGAATTTAGTGTCCTCATTCGCATCTAAGCATTACTTTAGAGCAGATCTCGGCAAAGCCACTTACGCACTTTGATGCGTTGAATTTAGGTCGATGTTGTAAAACTGATATGATTTGAGGCAGGCGAAGCAGGTATTTTAATATGCCAGATGGTTAAACATAAAACTACTGTAGTTCATTTATAACACTTTCATAAATTATGGTGTGAAGTTTAAGATATTAATTTTCAGCGGATATAGAAAAACTAGGTCTTATTTGATTGAGTGTATACGGCTCCAGCTAACAGTTAATTACTAACGATGTTAAGAAGCAAAAGTAAAGGACATCTTTTGGGTCATAATGTTTTATTCTTTATGTAATATTTTACCGTTTCATCGGAGACACGTGAATTTAAATACGTAAGATGTAAGATTTTCACAAAGAAACCAAAAAAGATGCTGCGCTTTATATGTTAATCGATGACGTCAGAATTACAAAGAATACTATTTACGTATACTTTGCAAACATGATCTGAATTCTTGACCTACTTGCATTTATCTTGTACTAAGCAGAAGGCAGTGATAATGTCTGGCCGAGGTTTTTGAGCTCAGCTCAATTTTTTTTTTGTATTACTCATTTAAAACAGCACTACTAGGATAGAGTTTGCTTTTTGTTTTGATGACTTTTATTCCAATTTATTAGGCTATACATTTGATTTAATATCGTCAAATTTTAATGAATCTTTTTTAATATGTCAAAATTTGTCTATAACAATACCATGAACAAGGAAATATAATATAAATGAGGTAATTCTATTGACACGTAAAAATAGAACAACACTGTAGGATATTTCAAACAGACAACACAAAAAAATAGTATTGATAAATCTATTAAACAAGAAATATTTTCTCTGATAGTTTCTCTGCCAAAACATTTTTTTTTTATTTTTTCGAAAAAAAAATCCGTTATAAATGTTAAAAGCTTCTCACCAGTTCATCGTAGTAATTCGCGATTTGCGAATAGATGAGTGAGTCGTAATCCATTGTAACACGTATCACAAAGCACTACAGACGTGTGGACAAAGGGCACTCCACAAGTGACACGATGACGTCACTTAGGCACTCTTCAGACGGAAGTGCGAACGAAAAACGCGGCGAAAGGGCCGGCGTGATATTGTAACTGTTGAGTTTTCCTGAGCGGCGTCGATACAAGACGCATTGGCCGAGCAACGTCTGACGTATACGCCGCTTGTAAAGCTAAAATAAGACCAAATTTTAAACACAAATCTTGGGTGCGCGGGGCAACGCACAGAGCTGCCTTTACCACCGCTACGCTAATTCACACCGTTGTTAATTTAAACAAGTAGATTCATTTATTAGAGTTCGCTTCCTGTTCTTAATGTATCGGTGACTAATTATCATTCAATTTAGTTACTAATATAGCGTTGCACGGGAAACTGCACTACCTACATAAGTTCTTTTTTAAAATTATAATATTATGGCATAATTTACCTACACTACGTCGTCACGCGTTTCATTTAATGACATTTTTTTTTTAATTTCAAGAATTTGCACTTTAAAAATTGATTTCCGATAAAGTTATTTCTTGTCAAGTGTTTTCTTTTAATATTAGAAATAATGATTTTTAAATATTTTAAACATGTTATATTATGTCGCACTTGAATTTATTAGCCACAGTATGTAGCCACTTTATTAAGTTCTGCCGGCGTAACGTTTTAAAAGGAAGGCAGTTATGCGCGTTCCTAGTTGTTGCTTTGCCTACACTGTTCCTCGGTTCAATACTATACTACTAGAGAATAATTACTAAAGGTCAATACAAAAATAAGTAGAATAAATGTTAAACACGCCTCTGTGCTTTGTATAGTATTGCGGAAGTCCATCTTGCGGCGGAGGCGACAAAGATTACCTTTGGCATAACGATAAAATTAGGTATGTATACTACGACAAACTGAACACACACAGTTGTTTAATACCTACATAAAAAATCCGCTAGAGTACATGTAGTGAAAAAATATTCTAAGCGTAATGATTAAAGTCCGTAGAACGAATCAAACAATTGTAATCTAATGCAGAACAACAATGTTTGACAAATGCACCGCAACACGGCGGGGGCGCCAGCGGCGAGTGAGGGCTGGAGACGGCTGGACAAAACGTCGTCTGCCTCAACTTCACCGCAACACCGCATTTCTATACATAGCATGTAAAACACGAGATTTGAGCTACATGGAAAGTAGTCTCTGCCGACCGCTTTAGATCAGGAATATGAATGATATGTTATTTCAATGGACTCTTTACAATTTCACATAATTATTTATTTCGTCATAAGATATTAAAATTTCTGTATTCTATAGAAATAAATACATACTAAAATGTGGAAGTACAATATTCTACATTATTACATATGTAGGATATATGGTTATTGGTGAAATTTCAATGATAAAAAAATAGAGAGAGAGCCGAAGTTAAAATTCAGATAAAGTTAAAAAACGTGAACATAAAATAGGATGTAGTGCGCGACGAGCCAAGATTCGTAGTTTATTTGATTTAGTGCAAAGCGCATCCTTTAATTCCCAAGGCCGCGGCGCACGCACGGCCTGTTGCTCGCTCGGGCACTGGATGCTTTCCAGTGCTTAAGTGAAATATAGTCAAATAAAAGTATTGTAGTTATCATTTAAGTTTTTCAATTTTGCACGAGTCCGTGCCAAGCGTGCGTGCTCCCACGCTGTTATTTAACGTTTGGTGCTTAAGCCCGTATTAGGTCTGCATTCGGAATGTTATGGGCGCGTGTTGAGAATTTCTCGTTATCCACAAATTGCTTTTATTTCGTTGTAACGGTCTGTAATGATTTTTGTTTTAAATTGTTGAGGATATTTATGAGTGTTGTTACGGCGAACATACCTTGTTAGATTTGTTCACAAAATTAATTAAGTATTTCATATATTTTATGTCATGTATAGTGAAATCGTTTTTGTGTTACCTACTAACAATCCATCCATCGACACTTTGACTTTATTAACTCTAACATCATGCTTATTGTGTTGTGAGTGCGGATTATATAAGAATGGCATAAATATGTTTTCCTTTAATAAACATGCAAAAATTTGTGTTCGTACGTGAAAAGGAATTCCCTCGACATAAGAAACGTAAGACATTTTAACACAATTTTCTAATGTTACTTTATATAATGGTATTCTATTTCACATTTTGGGCTGTCTCCTTCAACACCTAAGGGAATTAAAGGCTCTTCTGATATGCGGCTGAATTTTTTTAACCTAAAATAATTGAACCTGAATTATCCGGTCGAAGTAAGACAAAGTGAAAATTAAATATTACGTACGAGTAGATGTCGAGACAGCGAAACCTATGTCCTTGCAATTACTAAACATTTATACAATTCTTCAAAATGATACAAAATTTTATTAATTGTTTGAATTTAAAAATCATAAAAAAAACTTGCTTGAAATGTATTGTTCCGAATAAAACAACTACTCAAAAAATTACAAGAAACAATTTTTCCAATGGTCCCTGCCAAAAATAATTATGATTCAAACTTCAAAACCAGCTAAACGCTCAAGACGCTAACTACTGCCTACTTTTATCAGTATCTCGTGCAATGGACAGCTAACGAAGCGGGTAACAGTAAACCGCTCGTAAATCTTCACCGAGTAAATACAGTGATAATATAACCCGATAGCAATCTTTGTTACGTCCCAGATGACGTAATTGTCAACTGATATTTAACAGAGATTAAATCATTTAATGTTCGTAAGAAACGAAATTCTTACCACGACTAGCGTATTTGAGCTCCCGATATTTCGGCGCAGTGGCATGCACGATGGTCAAGGGTTGACTGAAGTTTCTGCGGTAGTACGTACCTTCTTCCTAATTCCGCAACCACTACTGCTCGATATACTACTTATAAAATGGCTTAACTCACGTGTAACTCGGTGTCAGTACTGACAAGTTTCGAGCCCATCGGGGTCTCATCTTCAGGGTGAGGGGGATCGGTATTACAGAGGTAGAGGAAGGCCTAAGATGAAGATTGTGTGAAAGAGGATATGCGTAAGGCAGGGATGTCAGA
>JAODUI010000030.1:566498-593059 GCA_027563995.1 Papilio gigon | reverse complement strand
AAAAAAGTAGAATAAACATCGTCATCAACCTACTCTTTTCCCTATGTAGGGACGGCAGAGTATGTACTACTCTTCCATACATCTCTGTCAGCCGTAATGTCTGGTATCGTGGTAAGATAAAAAAGTTAAACAAACGAACGTATATTTAAATACTTAAAGTAACAAAGACTTGATAACTAGTGCCATTGTTTGATTTGATTATAGTTTACAAGTCAAAATGTCCGTTATAGTGTTTTAAAAAAAAATAAGTTTTGATGTATTTCTTAGTCGCTTACATGCAGTTTTCTTTGTAAGTGTGTAATTAAAGCGCGGTGATGGCGCTATTTCGCTAAAGGCGCCTTGCGCTGAGTTACGATCCTTTTGATGGTGAGACATGCTCCGCTGCCTCGATTAAATGTGAATTCAATTATATACGTTCTTTGAGGAAGAAGATTTCATGTAATATGATTTTAACGTAACTTGAACTCTGAGAGCTGAGTTTAGATAAAACTGATGTTTTGACCCTGTGCAAGTCTCCTCTGAACGTCACAAAAACTAACCGAATTAATTTATACGCCTTTTTATTATAGTTTTTATCTATAACCAATTTAAACTTTCGTTAGATATTATTACGGACTAAATATAAAAAGGCTAACACACACGTATTCATCCGGTGTTGGAAAGAAGTCGGTGCCGACACCGGTCAAAGGCCAGAGTGAGGATTATGGTCATCTTATTTAATCTTCGACCTAGATATAGATTTCAAGCTGTACAAAAGTACCAGCTATAAATTCTTTGCATTTACCAAAAATGCAGTATAAATTCCTTAAAGCTTTATCCCAAATCGAATTAAAGAATAAATTGAAAAGCGTTCCCGCCCATTGTTTACCATTCCGCAGCGCTGGCCGGCGACCGGCCGCGCCCGCAATGCTAGAATAAGCTTCCCAACTAAATAAAATAGTCGGCGGTCGGTGTAATAATATCATCCGCAATCTGCGCACTGATCGGGCCCCTCGTATATTAAACACTTTACGGCACTGCAACGTCTACTGACCGCTTGCACGACGCTTAGCTTTTTTCCACAAAAATTTCCTTTTTAAAGCTACCAATTTGCACATAGCCGTAGCGGTTTACATTTCCGGTTGTCGGCTGATTTGTTGGCTGTTGTACTGCTTTTTGTGTGCCTTAATTATGTTGTCGTTACGTGCTATTTACTTAAGTCGAATTCAAATACAATTTCATAACTTATAAAAAAACTAGTAACTACTAAGTGTAAAATACGATAAAGATTTTGACAGACATGTAGCCGAATTTATTAATGCAAATTAATTGATTTTTTTAGGTCGTGTTTTTTCAATGTTATTTAATATAAAATTTCTTGAAATCATTGCAAAATAAAATATGTGTGCAGCGAGCGCTGGGCGCAGCTCGGAGGAACACTAACCGACTGCGAGTCAAAATGTTGTTATTCAAATACAGAAATAAAGTGTAGTGCACTTCTCAAATTGGTATAAAAGTATTCCTCGGAAATTCTGTAAATAGATGAAATTGTTACCAGAAGTTTCACAAGCGAATTTTGTTTGTACTTTGTAAAGTTTGTGCTTTATCTGGAAATTTTATATAATAAAATTTGCGTTTTATTAGCACTCCTTTTGGCTGGCTGCTCTGCTCCATACAAAATGTATTCAGAATTGGCTAGCGACAGATATTTCTATCATTGCATACATTTGAATGAAATCTATATTTTATCACAATAAAGATATAGAAATTATGTTTAGTTGAATTGGGAAAATTTAAATAAAGACGAAAGTCTCTACATGTTGTAGATTTCCGCTTGCGCTCCGAGAATAACACGTAATTATCAGTTTGCATGTTATTAAGGTTGTCTTGGTAAGCAGTAGTCAATTTTCTCTCTACCTCTTCTATGTTTATAGACAAATCTTTGATTAAAAATAACATAAATCTTCCGACAAAACCGTCTTTATCGCATAGTTCTATAAAAAACTTTCAAAGTAAAAAAATGATCTCGAATATAAGAAAGGTAAGAACATTCAAAATTGTTTACTTTGATAAAAGTAACAATGCAAAGTCCAAACTGGGAACAGCGATCCGAGGTCGCCGACGCCGCGCCGGTGTAATTACGACTTTTAACTTTGAAGGCATTTCTCGGACAACAATTACACCGGGATTACGTCGGGAACTCATAACAGTGTCCCGGAATCCCGTTAAATAGGTCTAATGTGCAGCGACCGGGATTAAGGTCGGAGAATCATATTATCCTTAATTGCGTACTTAAGTACAAGTTTATGAAATGGATTAAGTCGATATAGGCGTGTTTTAATGCGGAACTAATGTTCCAAGAATACGCAATGGTCTAGAAATTTTTAGCACGCAAATTCTATACGATTTGTGTAAGATATGAATTTCAAAGTAGTCACAAATATTGCGTTATCGCACATAACTTTATAGACTTTTTCTAACAGAAAATAAATCTTATAAATACTTTATACAAAAAATAAAGTACTTATCGACATCGATAATATCGCCATGATACACTGTACACGACACGTTCAATGTTGGACGTGAAGTTAAACCGCAGCAGTGGCTTGCGTCGGTCTGGTCTCCAGAGAAACAGGCACGAGCGATGTCGACTCACAAGACTTTGTTTTATTGTGACTTTTTTAACATTTTTCTGACCATCATTGTTGCTTTTTATATTTAAACGAGTCTATACATTACTACGTTAAGTGAAAACATTATACTCCTTATAAAGGAAATTGTGCGACCGGATGTAGGTGCATGACATAGCTAATGTGAACAAGAGGAAACAATAGACAACCACTAGCATTGACAAATATTTTATGAATAGTTGATTAGGTTAGTGACCCTTGTTACCATTGTTAGTGCACACGAAGTCACGTTAATTAATATTGACTTCATAAACTCATATTTACCGTCAAATCGTAGAAGAAACTTTAACAATCGGCACCTAAGCAAGAAGGCGGAATAACCACAATTTCCCTCGAAACTTCCGAACAAATTTGTATTCATTCGCGGTGTAGCTATCGCTTTCTCCGCGGCATTAAGCGAATGAAGTTTCATAAAGTACTCGCAACACCACTACCGCCTATAAAATAATATTCGCAAAACTTATTCAGCTTTAGAAATAAGTTCACACATGAATAATTTTCATGCAACACAAATTTAAAACTCGTCTCTTAAATATAAAATAATTTAAGATTCTTTTCAAAGCATTTTCTTTGAATATAAATGACGACATAATAAACTTAATACTTTAACTAGCGCGGCGGCTTCGCACATATATACATGGAAACGATAATATAAAAAGATAAATAAATGTTATTTTACTATCTAAATGTGCATCTATGCCGGCAGAATGGAAACAGCAGAGGGATTTGGAATCAAGATAGTGACATCCAGCATGATTGCCAGTTCGCAAAGGGACCACATGTATGCGACAAGATAACGCCCTGAATTCACACCCGTTAATAAATAGGGATGTGCTCTATACCCGCTTAATAGTTATCGACAGTTACCTGACTTTCAAGGTACTTAAAACAAAAACACAGAGTTAGGTCCATCTGCTACATAAGTAAATTTTAAATACACTAGTTGTATGTCAAACAAGATATTGTTCCTTTAAAATAAGTGATTGTTCTCACTGCTTAAGTAAATAATATACGATTTTTCGGAAAAAATTTTGAACATCTATATTTTACAGTACTTAAAATTGCAAAGCAACTGTTAGATCTCCTGTCAGTGATACTATATTAGATTGAACACTAGTTTCTAGATAATTTTATCATGTATATTGTATTAATAATTATCGATAAGTATTTAAATGCAACACCGCTCACGTCACTAGCGCCGGCCTAATGGAAGCACGGGAATCAATAACTGCTGACCATCTCATTACAAATACTCATTTTCAATCAATTCCAGACGATCGAGTATCATCCGTATCTATATAGGCAGAATAACCAGTTTGCATTGCGTCGACCGGGCTATCGCTTTTACCTTGATAACTATAATAAAACTATCAATGTATGATGCGGTCGAAAGTTTTGAACAGTTTGTAAAGTGTCGCTAAAGATAAATTATATTTGTATCATCGTGTCACGTGAAATACTTATGTGAATAGATTTACACTGAATTACTACAAAAGATAAAAAAAAAACCTTTCTATAACATGATTAACAAAGTGAAAGTAAACAGAATAACACAGCGTCTTACCGTTGCAAATGAAAATGCATGAAACGGTTTTGTTATCACCGATATGTGTACAAAAAAAAATCGCCCACCGAAATCTATATAGTGCGTGCTTATCTCGTGGGTGTAATGGCGCTGGTTTATAAAAAATAGTGTTATGATAAGTTATTTAATAGAGACGAAGTTGATACAGCTTTAAAATATTTGTAAACTAATATTACTTTAGAAGTATTAAACAATTTTAAAATTTCTTCACTCTTAGATTGTCTACTCGACGCGACTATGGAGAAAACGAATCATTATTCGCATTGTAAAAAATTCTCTTTCAACAATTTCTATAGAGGCGAGCACTCGATCGTTTACGTTAGAACTTGGAAATAGTTTAAAAAGGATTTGAAGTGGAGTCTTAAAGATCCGATAACGACTTTACACTAACGTAATCACACGCTATTCAAAGTCGCACGTTCCCTCTCTCACTCTCTCACTCTCTCAAACTCTGTTGTTGTTTTATTCTTCACTTCATTACTTAATCACTTACCGTCCTACCACAAAAGAATTTTAAATCAATGGTTTAACAATAGTTTAGTTAAACACTGTCTTACTGGACCTATTTTCATCCAACAGGTTACTTTTAAAGCAGATTTTAGAAATGTACTTGACAACAAACACAATCATTCCCGATAATTATTTAAAAATGTCGATCATACAAAACGTTGAAATCAACAAAATCAAGGAAATCTATAACAATTTACGCACACAAAAGAAGATAAATCAATATGGCGATGTTTAAAATCGCTTTAAACAAGGGATCGGCGATGTTTAAATTTAACCATTGTTTTAACTGTGTCTAAGGATAGACATCAGTTAAACGCGGTTTTGTGGTAGCATTTTTACGAAACAAGCGTCAAACACGTATCTAAGAACTGTTTACGTTTTTTGTGGTAAGACTGTTAGTCTTTTTATAAAGTTAAATGAGCATTCACTAGTTGCATAAGTTTACGTTTTTCCGATTTAATTTTTATTTGTTAATTCAAGTAATGGTAACCTCAGCAGAGTAATGACTTGGAAGAGTCGTGTAATGTTTTGTTATATTGTTACAGATCTAGACTTTCATGAACATATCTAAGCAATTATTTCTATTCAACTTGTTGCTAGAACGCATCACACACTAATTTTTTTGTAATAATGTTACGTCTGTGTTATTGAATTGTATAAAAATAAAGAAAAATACTATGAAACAAATAAAAAACATTTAAAATACAATGAATTCTCGTGGCACGGCGAAGTGAACGAGGCTGCAGATAAAAATGTTATTGAATACATAAAGCATAGCGGCTAAACAATGACGTCCCGACGCGCCAAATTAATATCGACATTGTTAGAACTATATTTATTACAGCTTTTATTCACGCTCCTGATAGATTTATGTGTGTTAGAAAAATGTCACGTGTAAAAGTTATACATCATGTGGCCTATAAAAACACAAGTGTTTTTTGTGTTTAGAATTTAACAAATTTACAAGCAATCAACAATTAAAAAAAAATAAGTTAATGTTATTTCTACAAATTTAACAAGTGTGATATAAAAAAAAATGAATTTAAATGGGTTATTTTCTAACTGTAGGTCTAAATGCAATAGAAAAAAACAAACCGAATGTTTAAAGGAACGAGAACGAGGAACGGCGGAGGTCTCGCGCTGCCACATTTGGGCGGCGAAGTGAGCGAAGTCTCAGATAAAGCTTCTATTAAAAGAACTGTAGACAGTTTTAATTATGCAAAATCAGCGATGTACGGCCACCTATTCGGGTCAACCGGCGCGAACGGAGGCTCGCAGTTTTAAAATTGAAACAATGGCCGGGAAATGAAGAGCGACCGCTTTGTACCAATGTCGGGGGGTAATAGTTTTGCAAAGGGCGACTCCGATTGAAAGAAGCTTGCCGCTTACTTTGACTAGAAACTTAAAGACTAATTAGCGCTGAACTTTCTGAAGATCTTTAGAGCATTAAATTGGATTTAACAATACTCCTAGCGCCACCACTAGAAGAAATAATTTTCCAAAACGTAACGTGAGAGAACAGTCGGAATAATGCAGTGAACTTGAAATGTTTCCCGAAGTGAAATTCTCAACAAAAATTGTAGCGAGCTGCAGGGGTATAACGGACCCGACGCCTCCCACATCTGCGCTTAAATTTTGTTCAAGGAACTTTATTTTAGTTCACCTAAACGCGCGGAATAAGCTCTTGTAAAAGGAAAAACCAGTACTAAGTTTGAGATAAGAAAGAATTTGTTGTAGCATTATGCTTAATATTTTAAGAGCTCCGGAGCATTAGCATGTGTAAACAGTTTTCTCACGTTTACACATCCTGCCATATTTGTGTTACTAACAACCTGCAAAATATTATCTGCAATGAAAGAATTTCCTCATTTAATTGAATTGCAATCCTAATCATCTCCTTATACTCATCTTATCACATACTGTCAGCGCACCAGGTTTTGGTCCGCCAGATCGGTGCATCTCCCATCACCTCAGTCGTCAATCCTTTCTTGATCAGACGACGTTTTACTCAATTCACTCACCTCTTCCTAGACCTACCCCTACCAATACACCCGTTTACATTGTGTTTAAATTCAGTCACATTTCTATTTTCGAAGTGATAAGATTATGAAGAAGGCTATTACTTTCTTCTTAAAAATTTAAACATTATCGTCTTCAAACCAATTAGATGAATAATTCAATATTCATAGTCTATCTGCCTTAATCACCTCATTCTGAAACTAATGTCCATTTACATTGTTTCACAATAGACATGTTTCGTGTAACAAGCAATGTATTAAGCATAGAATATTCCATTTCCATTATCGTAATGCACGTAGCGGAACGAGGTGCATCGTCTAACTTATTGAACTTAATGAAAGTTCCTTAATGATCCGACTTTACCGGTACAGTTACCTCCTAATGTTTACCTATCCCAGTTCAATGATGTGACATAGTTTTGACATATTCGCTAAAGAATTTATTCGCTTTTTTGGGCGAGTTGTTTGAATCAAGCTAACAGCCAGACACTTATGTTTTCAATGCAATGAAATTATGTTCAAATGCCGCAAAAATTGGCGATCTCTTGTATTGAAGGAGACTTACTATAGGTCGCTTCACCATAGAAGAAATGTCAAAGTTACAAATTTTAGAATTTAAAATAAGTTCGTAGCCTTAAATGAAATATTTAAATTAATATGAAGTTGAGTTTTCAAGACAAAAGTGAGAATTCATTAGAAAACTAAACTAGAATCCATTATCGTTTACTTGCCGACTCTCCCGAACTACAACTTAATTAAAGTTGATGAGAAAAAACAGCTATTCCTGTGCAGTCGCTCCTCTTATATAATACCGTCGCGAGACGCCCGACTTTATCGCCTAGATAGAATGAAAATATATCTAAAACTAGGAACTTTCTCGATTCCCGTCGACATTTTTTCTATACAGCCCACGTTCTCAAGTATGCACACGTTGACTGTTCGGACAAACAATGCGTGATCATATTGTAATAATTTCTTGTTACTACAGGTATGATCTTATGCAATATAAAAGTAAGATAATTTTAAGAAAATTGTTCAGAGGAAGTCCAAGTTTATTAAGAAAATAAAAAAAAGATTCATTCAAAATACAAAATGACTTAAGTCTATCAAAGTTATATCGACAAAGTCTACTAAATTTTAGTTTATGAAAAGAGTTTTGAAATTTGTATCGCCTTCACCTAACGAAATTACTTTGAACCATCAACGTGGCGCAGCGACGCTAAAAAAGTTCGCTGCGAGTTAAAAAAGCTCCTCTTCTAAACAAGGGGCGTGTATTAAAAGCTCCGTCCAGATAAGAAGCCGGGAACTCGGTACCTCGGAGTTAATCATGAACCTCAGAGCTTATTTACATAATGTTTCCTTTATCCTACTTGCTTAGAGGATCGGAAAGTTTCGTTGGGGTCGCGAGGCGCCTCCGCGGGGTACGGAGCCGTTATTTATTCGTTATTAACATAATTATAGCGTGATTGGAAGGATAACAAAAATTACTAAAAAAAATGAGGTACCTGAATAAATGAGTCTGAATCAGATGAACACGATGAACATGACATCGAACATGTCTGTCGTTCACGTGAAAATATTTACAACCTATATCTATTTCAATACAAAAACACTAACTAAAATAGTATTTTGTAACGCAGTTGTTAAAGCATGAAAAAGAGTTTTGAATAAAGTATATCGAGTGTTCGCTTTCAATCAGACAATTTATCTGACTTTTATTTTATCACCGAGCGGGCCATTGACGAGACGAGAGCTAAATGAAAGCCGCGCTCTCGTTTAGTTCGACGGATAGTTAATTCGTAAGCTTATTAACAAGTTGCAAAACGGGGCTTTAGTTCGGCGGGCTATCGAATCAGTGTAAACAAGTAACAAATTACGCGGCGAATTAGCCCGGACGCGTTGAAAACATCGAGTCGATTGGATGTTCCTAAACCGCGTGTACACAGGGTAATGTATTCTGTATGAACGCGAAAACACGACAGTTGTTATACTGGTATATGTAGCGATATATCGCGGCCGGCGGATCGCGGATGCGAATTTAATATCTGTCAGGGACAGGGAGAACCGCGGGAGCGACGATAGCATTCGCGTTGCGCACATCTTATTTGAAATAACATTTAAGCGCATATTTTCAGTTCACGATGCTAACTTTTGTTAGGTTTGTACCACAAATACATTCTATTGACGCGATAGAATCTACTGAACAGAAATAATCGAAAGAATTTAAATTAAATATATTACAGTTTTTCATAAGACACTCCCCATATAATAGACAGTAATACTTTTCGAGTATCTAATCTAAAGTCAGTAACGCGCAGTCCTCGCGTCGTATAGCACTATTATGAGACATCTCATTTCACGTGTTGGCTGCCATTGTGCCGGCGGGAGAATTGGGTTTACACAAAAATCTCACATCTCTAAAGAATTCTTTATCGTCATAAATATAAATGATAACGTATCTATTATATTTCAAAACTATGATAGCTGAGTTTAGTAGTTATTAGACGTAGAAACTTTAGTAACTAAAACAAGAAACCAATTGTAAACGATGAAATCTATAATCTACATCTGCTACAGTATGATAAAAAACTTTAATAGGTATAATCTGAATAAATAATATTCACATTTGTAAACATATGTGTGCATCAGTTAGAACTGACAGTTATAAAATTAGCTATAAGCATGAAGAGGATGTTCGCGAACTGTAAACAAATTTATAAAATGCAACAGACACAAGCGGCGGCGCACTGGATAGCGTACAACATACTGCGGCCGGATGATGAACGAGCGTGGAATGCTCTTATAATACACTCCCTACTCTACATAAAATGTTTTCTATACATTTGTTATAAATCATTTTTAATTTTAGACTTCGTACTGGATTATTAAATATAAACATCCAGTAAATCTGTATCAAATATATCGTATATATCAACTGATATTCTGTGTTCTAAATGACATTTAAATAATGTTATTACTGTGAATTTCAATAACAAAATGTTAACAAACTATCGAGGTTTGAGGTATTTTTTGTTGTACAGGTAACGAGTGCAAAACTATTTAATAACTGCTTAATTTTAATAACTGCTATTTTAAAAGTGTTTATTAAAATCGTAATCGATTATATTACACAAATGACAACTGTATCAAGTAGGTACAGGTTTTAATGCATGTTAAAAATTCACACTCGTTAGTTGTAATATAAAATCATATTTGCCATTTGATTCCGTCGTGAGAAGAATCATATGACGCTACATGTACGTAGACATCCGTCCAGTCGCAGCCAAACATTACTCACTTGTAACATTCGTACACGACTCGAGTAACAAGCTCAGAGCGGGCAATGTGTATTTTACAAAATTAAACAGTAATCTTGCCTCTGAGCTTTATCTATATGGGATTGCTTTTTCTATGCTTTCCTTTTGAATTGTGAAACAGATTCCAGAGGAGTAGTAGTTGGTCGAAGTGGATTTCACAGTACATTGTGTTAAATATTTTTATTCATTTTAAAGTTATATTATGAAATATTCTTACCCTCAGCTTTGCCTACGTAGCGTTTGTTTTTCCTCTTGCCGATGGCATTCTTCCTTACCGAAGGCCGTGGCCGATCTGAAAATATTTCGGTCATTGTTTTCTACTTCGCCTTGCCGGACATTTTATTGTACCTAATATATCTATATATCTCAATCTCAGCAGGCGTTTATATGTTTTACAAAATATGCGACGAATTTAAAAACCGTATTAAAACACGTAATAAACAAACAGAAAAAAACAATGACAAATGCATGTATAGATGATGTAAAGTTTCTATCATTTAAACGTAGTCCATATTTAGATCTAAGACATTGTCGATGCAAACGCGTAGAGTATTATAAAAACGACTAGTCTTTGTCTGCGAGGTCTCGGTTGGATAAGAGGGTACGTTGAGAGGGTAACAGTTAAACGCGGGTTTGGCGGATTTATACTCCTCTCATACATACAAATTTCGAATGCTCTTTACTACAGGGACAAGTGGTTGCTGTAAACAATTTTACAGACCCTAACACTGGGAATCAAAGTGGGGCTGCGCGATGCGATGAAAATTTAAAATGAACCTTTGAGCTATTGGGGTAATTCGAGACCCTGCTCTACAGCAAATTCTGTCTTTGTGTGTCACTAAAACTGCAAATGCGAAAGTGTGTACAGATCTATGTTAAAGGTATCTCCAGAATGGCTGTGGCTCCAGGACGAAGACGCACGTGACAGCTAGTGTAAAGTATTTTTAAAATTCCCTTACTGCCTAGATCATCCCGTCACATGTTAATTACGTAAAGAAAGTAGGTAAATATTTAAGGGTAGATGTTCATTTGTTTATATTTTATGTCATTACTTTCTTTTTCTTTGCAATATTTTGTTTGCTCGGTGCGGTCGAATGTTAAACAAAAAGTTAATACACACGAAGAAAGTACAAGTGGGAATGAAGACTGTGGCTCGGAGGGTGGCCGTTATAGTTAAGTACAATGGTAAAGATGAATACATAAAGAGAAGAAAATTGTGCTGCAAATATTAATATCGAAATTTGAATCAATTCTTCAAATGATTTTTATGATTCATTCGTAGTACAAAGAATTTTATGTTAATACTAGACGTGCTAGCGTAATGTATCTTATAGAGCGAAGGCGGCCGTCTCGGGAAGTGTAAACTTTATAATAAAGGTGCAAAGGGTAGACTAATTGATTTACTCGAAAACCCATTAAAATGATTTACATTTCGAATACTCTGCGATTTTATAACGGTGAAATTAAAAAGTTGCTTTCCCCGCTTTCTCCGCTGCCTCGTCCAGTCTAATTCACCCCGGCCAGCGCTCGTCGCCCGACGAGGGGTGATTACCCCTTTATTGCTCCCCCGCGCCACCCCTAATGCATGACACTATTACGCTAGATGCGAACTAATGCTTTCAATGTCTTTTCTTGCGAAATTATTGGTATTCTTTATGCTTAGTGTGTAAACAACAATAACGTAGAAATGTCGTTTACTTGTTTATTGCAATTAAAAGATATGTTGACCTAATGTTAGACTTATTTACGTATTTTTCATTCTAGCTTCTACCTGTGAAGGTCGGAATTTTATTTAGTAATGATTCACAGGGCCGATCACCTACTCGCTGGTCTGACCAACTTCAGAAAATCCTAGGACTGAATATCCAGACCGCCATGAGGCAAGCCAAGGACAGAGTGGCATGGAGGCGGCTCATCGACTCGTCGGTGAGGGCGCTTCAAGATGAGCACGATCCTCAGCAATGAAGAGCACGAAGCAGAAGAAAGAAAATAACACTTGTTCATCTGTCTATTTTAACTATAGTAAAGGTCAATAAAAATAAGAAATTCTTATGAAATACTTAATCTGTATAAACATGTATGGAAGTGCGCACAATACACCAAATTGGTACAATGAAACTATCAATGATAAAAAGTCTGATCCGCGAAGGCTCTACATTACTGAGAGTTATAACATTGGTACTGTTAAAACAAGGCCTCAGTCCGGTTACAGAGAGGGCATTGTGTCGGCCGCAATGTCACGTGTACAATGAACCGACGCCTCAACGTCATTCGCGGCCCAACGTACACAAGCAGACTTGTAAATAAGCTGAACTCTATTGTAACCAACGGGGACGCTATCTCGTTTGAAACTATAATTCTATTAAAATTCCATTTACAAATTTCTAGATAATAAAGCAAAAATCTGGAAATGTTGAATTATAATTGTGGTAATTTTGCAGAGCATAAAAACTGTCTCATGGTAAACATTTGTCAAAGAAATCAACACTAAGTGACTGCTAATGTCACTATAAAACCACCGTTAGTGTGGTTATTTTTGAATATTTATCTGCTTGCTGTCAATAACAGAAATGTTAGAAAGCAATGCCTTAACTATAACGTCAGTGTCATAATTGGTTTTACGTCTTATTTCAAAAGAAAACTAAGTAAATAGCAGTATTTAATTAAACAATCAAAATGTTAAAATAAACGACAATGTAACACAAAATCGTTTAATGATGCGATGCCATTTGGCAGACGAATGTAGGTGTCGTCAGTATCTCGGCTGCGAGCCTCTGTCTGGAATACAAAGCATTTCCAGTGAAGAGGCTTGAGGTGGGACTATCATTAGATGGAAATTCGTTTAATTGTTGTTAAGCGAGCTTTAAATATATTGCTTTACACAATTGTTAGACAATTAAAGAAAATTAGATACCTTGTTAAGGGAAACGAGACAAATTCTAGCAAATAACATCGTTTCTGATTGTTATTGTAGTTTAAATGGCTACCATGAAGGACAATTTCGTCATGAAATGGCATAATGTTAATGAAAATTGTTTTTTTTATATCTACATAGTTTAGTATATAGGCGCGCCAAATTAAACAATCTGTTTCAATCTATATTAATACTAAAAAGTGGAAATTTTGTTTGTTTAAATACTGTAATCTCATTAAAAAGTGTGACAACTCTCAAAGCTGATAACAGACATCGTGACGATTAAAATCGTGACGAGTAAACATTGGCGCAATTTTATTTATATATTTCTAAAGTTGAAACTAAATGTAAATAGATTAGTAATGGTGGAAATTCTTGCATCACAAGCATTGTATTGTGGTTATAGTGCTTCAGATTGTGCCTTATGGCCCTTATATTGACGCATAGATCCGACAAAATTGGATTAGTTATAAAGTTGATTACAACGTAAGGTTAGACTGATATACGAATAGAGTGTAGTGTACCGTGTATTTATTTTTAAGTGTCGATTTCCACTGCTGTAACAAACTTTTAAAGACTGAAGACTTGGTCGTACAAGACCACCTTCATAGTACTAATTTAATTTCAAATTCAGCAACATGTTTACGTTTATTTCTTTGCTTAACAAATAAAAAATTCAATAAATTAATTGGCACTCCATTAAGATACTTTCCATGCAATATATTATTGAGTAAAAGTTTAACAGTGGCATGTTCATTCGTCGTAAGAATGAAGTGGGTACGCGAGTCGTGTCGGCGGCCGGGGCCGGAGCGGGAACAATTCGCCTCTCGACGCCACGCATCTCTGAGTGCTACTCGATTCTTACAGCGGAAAAAGCATGAAAACAAAATCAAATGTATGAGACTCCTATTTTAAAAATAATATGTGGCTACTAATGTCATAAATGCGAAAGCCTAGATGCATTGATGTGATATTTGTTAGAAAGTATCTACAGAACGGATCCAGACGTAATTTAGCAGAGATGTATAACATAGTGTAGAAGGACACATGAGCTTCTAAGTTTTTTTAAGACGATTTCGCGGGCGACAGCTAGTTCGTTACCATTTATACAAAAGATCTATCATACTTTAAAGATCCTCCATTGCATTTCAATCTATTTAATGATTACGAAATTATCGCTTTAAATAAAAATATCATTATAAAATTCGCATGAAAGACTAAAATAAATGCACTATTAAAATCGCTCAGTCGGACGGAAGTACTTAACTGGAAATCGCTGTACATTGAATTTCATACGAGACTCACAATTTCAGTCATCTCCTGACAATGCCCAATCGAAATATTTTTCACATATTGTGAAATAAACATGAATTCGAATATTTGTGATTGCATTATTGTACATAGTCTATTTCATGACTAAAATTTCATTCATCGTAGCTCACGTAATGTAAAATAATTACATCTTATATACGTGTTCAAAATTCATTATTTCTCAATCACATTACTTCGATAATAGCTGCCTACATTCCCATGTTACTGTATTCCCAAAAACTATCGACTTTTCTTGTTATTGTTCCATTTATTTCGTAACACAATGGCTTCAGCCAAAAACACCGAGTTCCATTCAAGCGAGAGACGATCAGAGTGTAAAGACATTAAATAATCGATGACAAAATCTAAATAGGAAAAGTTTGAGGACATCGCGTCGCCTCGATTTTGACGTTTGGCGCCAAACCAAATTCAACCTTCTCGTTCAATTTGATCGAGCAACTTGTAACAAGTTACTTGTTTCTCGAAAACTAAAATGCTATAACAATATTACTTACAAAGTAACATTATAGTAACTTAAAATGTTAAATATTTGAGATGACTTTATTTAGTACTTTTGCTGAAAGTCTTAAACCACAACTAAAATGTTGATCTCCGATGTCCAATTCGTTGAAAGCAAAATAATTTAAAGACATGATGAAGCGAGTGAAAGCAGTATGTTGTTTACGAGTGCTATGTATTTTGATAATTGATTGAACGTAAGAGCCAGTTCAATGTTCGTTAGTCTATGTAACACATAACGTCTTACCAACATGTATCTTCCATTTGGATACAGTGAACGCGCAGACAGCAGGAATCACTTATGCTCACCCTTTTACTCTAATTATATCGAAAGGGCAAGTAGTAAACGTTTTAGAACTCGGCCTTGGAATTCTTACCAAGATATACTAGGCTCGCAAGGACATATCTGAGAACGCCGAAAATGCCGTATTCGTCGAAATAGCGAAGTGATCGCTACCCATGGATATGTGCAATTGTAGATGCATTGCTTATCGTTAAACTATGTAGAAAAATATTTCTGGCTAATTGGTCACTTAAATGTGGATTTCTCATACTCAATTGATTTCTTTAGTAACCACTTAATCACTCTGATTGCAAGAGATAATTTGGAAGTGAAATAATTTCGGACTACAAGTAGACGTCCACCTTAATAAAATAACTGATCAAGCTACATACAGATGAAATCAAGACAACGATAAATAATGGTCTACGTAAGTTTTTTAAAGTAGCTTTTACATTTGTTAGAAAGCTTTGTCTCCTTAAGTCCGCTCCATCCGTCCTGATCCCACGGCCCTTTTTAACTCACGTAAAAATTTTGAAGTGTCTTTCACTAGCTTTTACTGCTTACGAGTTGCCAGTTTTTATGCGAGTAACTTTACATTGTTGCCCTCACGGTGCACGAGATAGAGACTTTATAAGCCTTTAGATCTTTTAAAGCGTTGCTCCGAGTTCTTTATAAATATTGTGTCAACTTTGTCTTTCAAAAGGTACGGGGAGTTTCACAACATTATGTCCTTATTTTATATCGCTATAAATTCCGTTAAAAACATAAAAAATATTAGCTATATGAAACTTAGGTGTTTTTAATTTAACTAAATTAAAAATGGCTAAAACGGGGAAGATTTTATTATAAGACAATGTTTCAGTACACAAGAATGTTTAAGGACTTCTTCAAATATTATCAATGAAAAGTGCCCGATATAGTATGCCGCTTGGTGAAATTCGCGAGATTTCTTGCTCTACATTTTTAATAATGGAGATAAAACGCAACATTAATACAGAAACAAACAAGCAACACTAAAAGGCAACCACAATGTTGCGAAGTGTTTTCGCTCCGCGGCGAAAAAGCCCACTGAAAGTTAAAACGCGGTAGGCATCACACAATTGCGGATGTTTACTCTACACATAAAAGCGTTTAACTCTTATAACGTTTAAAAATAAGACCTTAAAAAGATTTAATAACATTTTTTTTCTTTTAAGTTGCCTTTTAAAATTTCCATATTAAAAACATACCAATATCACAACTTCTCTCTGCGTGGCACAATAGCAAAAGGCTTAATTTTGTAGGCATTGCTTAAACAAATAATCATAGCAGTGTCTTATTCATCTGGAGTATAATTAAAAATAATATAACATATCACAGCTTTAAGTACTTGTAACAATGCAATCGAAAGTTTTCTTTTAAACAAATGACATTAATCCAAAAGCTCTTTAAATAGATGAGAAAAAGTTGGACAATCATTGTCTTGTTACTGCAAATATATTGTTAGCCTCAAAAAGTTCCGCGGCGGAAAGAAAAGCAAGCGTCTTCTGTGAGAATTCCAACTGGATTTTGCTATTTTAATGATGTTCCGTCGCAATGCCTACTTGATAAGAAAAGGGACAGACTTTTGTCAGAATAAGAGAACTATGTGACGGCTTGATGACCTCGAAGTGGTGGGCTCGAGACACTGTTATTGATGAGGATGTTGAGGAAAATCCCTACAAACATGAAGATTTTAAATGTGGTTTACGTGTAGCACGACATACTTGCATAGATCTCATAATAATGCGTGTGCAATTAATTTTTATGTAAGATAATTTACTGTAAATTTCAAGGTCAATTATATTAATTAAATTATTATTAAAATTTTTTATTCAGTCATGTTTTTCTGCAAACCAAATATTTTAACTTTTAATCCTAATATCAGTTTTGTTTCTTAAAAATATAAAAAATTTATGGACAGTATGACAAATAACTATGTTATAAAACATAATACCATTAAAAACATTGTCACAGTTCCAATTCGTTTATACGAGAAAGGCCTTTGTGATTAATTACACGGTCTTTTTCGCTGTAATTACGTCCTTTGTAACTTGACCCGGCGACTGCACTTTAAACAAGTCGACTGGTAAATGCCTCAAATACTGCGCCGCGCCGACGCTTTTCACAAAAAATATGACGTAAACACATTAGTGTAAAAGCCGACTTTTTTTTCTTTGCTGCGACAAAAACCTATTTTAGGAAAGGGTAAGTAGAAGCTACAAACTAACAATTAAAATTATATATCGTTGCTTGTAAACATCGATCGCAAACGAGTAATTAATTCAACTAAATTGTCAAAGTTTGAAATAAGTTGTAGGATAACAAAATTACTAAAGTCATAAAAACGCGTCCTCGGCGTCATTAATTGCTCGCCTTTGTCTCCGCTCCCCTCCACCTTCCCTACGCTCCCCGCGCGTCTTATCACCTGACAAAGGAAAGGTAATAGAGTTCGTTTGCTAATGTGCCGAGGACGGAGTTAATCAACTTCAATTGACGCAGAACCGATAATGGCTCGAAGCGAATCGACATTATCTAATCGATATACGACTCTGTAAGCCTCTTCAACAAAAGTTCCGATCCCACTTTTATCACTTCACCGAGTCTCACAAAAAGTCGGCTGCGTTCCGTAAGCCATCACAACTCGGTAACTCGTGTAATAAAACGAGAGAAGGCCTGCTATCTGAAAATCGAGGAATTATAAAATGGAATTCCATTTGAGCTTTAATTCAGATGGGAATAAAATTCTACCTACCGTGCCTTCTCGGCTTACGATCCAGTCCAAGAAATGTGGACGATAATTGAAATCTTTCTTAATCCAAAGATAGTTGTGGTTCACGTTGGGTTTGATCAATAAAATCATTTCCAAGAAAAGGAATAAATAAACGTCTTAAAAATGACATTTGTATGTAAATAGAAGTGATAGACGTAATATTTGTAACAATACCGACACAAGAACATATAGTAGAATCTTTTAATTGTCCCCAAACAATCAAAAAAACAATCAGACCTTATTGCAAACCTTATAAACCATGATAAAACTCTTTCTCTATTCGTGCACACATAAATATACCACCAAAAGGGTCCCAAAAGGTTGCGCTGGATGCATCAATAGCATTCGAGTCTCAATAAATCCTTTAAACAAATGTGCGGTGACAGATCAATAAACAGCGCCCCGCCAATGGCTCTCTGTTGGAAAATAAATAAGACGCGGGAAAGGCCGCTGTCAGAGATAGGTGAGATGCCACGCCCGCGCCGGATCGCTTTCATACCCTCCATACTTTATAATACTTTATCCTGAATGGCTCCCAACGTACATATGACTTTATTGATAATGTTTATCAACAAAACATATACTATAACAGCACAGTACATGAAGTTCGTTGTAAACATAGACTTGCAACATGTAACATGGTCAATGTGAAATATCTTCGATAAATTGAATTACATTGTACAATATAAAAACGCTAAGTCGAATTAGAACTATG
Source organism: Papilio gigon (assembly GCA_027563995.1). Classification (NCBI taxonomy): domain Eukaryota; kingdom Metazoa; phylum Arthropoda; class Insecta; order Lepidoptera; family Papilionidae; genus Papilio; species Papilio gigon. The sequence goes on along the minus strand of JAODUI010000030.1, from coordinate 574,427 downwards.
GAATTTAGGATATAAAAAAATTCGACCTTTTTGTCATTGCAATCAAATAAGAATGATTTTGATGCTATAATTGGAACAGCTGTTGGTATGGACATGAAGTATAAATAATTAACTAATGAATAACAAGCATTTGCAAAAGCTATTTAAAAAAAACACAAAGTCCAATGAAATTTATTAAAGACTATCACCCATATAACATGAACAGTCGACACCCCCCGAACTCTCTTAACAACTTAATCTGAAGCTAACCTAGTCCGAACATAATCTATTATACTAATTTCTATTCGCTTGTAAAACGTATGTTTTATTGCAGATATTTTCAAGCATTAGTGATACAAATTCATGTTACAATTACTCGAATTACAATGTAGTCTCCCATAGATGTCGCGCACGACGCACGCGCCGCAGACGCAGCACTTGACATAACAAAGTTTTAGTCTGTCCGCAGATACATTAAAATCATTCGACAGTTGTGATCTACGAGTGTTTGAAGCGGCGGCCGTTTGTCAGAACGAAAGCGAGCGCTCCGAGTGCGCAGTTATAGCTCGCTTAATGGCCGAACTTTTGTATGTCTAGCCCTGTTCAAATTTGCCGATTTTCGCTACGGATAACCCTTGTATATTTATCGCTCTCCGCTATTGTTTGATTCGTCTTCGTTCCAATATTTGAACACCTTTCAAATGTTTTAGAATTCACTGGACCAATGTTTTTGTTATTTTATTATCTAACTCTATGACTTAATAAAGACCCAGTTTGGTTTCCAAATCGAAGGATGAATTACACGAAACTACCAGATTGCACAGATTGAATGAGATAATTTTTAAGCGAAGGGAACTTGATAATTTTCTTTTATATAACTTCGCTTCATAGACATATGGAAGAGTTTTGAATGTTCAAATTAAGGAATGTATTTCAACATCAACAAAACCTGAAATATCATTGTACCAGGTTCTAAATCGGTATTGATTTCGTGGGTATTTTTAGCTATTCGGACTGTCTGAGACAATGGCTACTTGACATTGGATAACTCGATGCCCGGAATGGCCTAACAACTATCACTTAACTTAAATGAAAAGTTCTTCGCCTTTATTTTATTCTTGGATGTTCTGATCAAAAGGTTGCTTCTAGAAATCTCAGAATTGAAAGCGGCTAACGAGTGCTTAACTTAACAAATACAATTTTATCACCAACATTTTAAACATTACATATTTAAGATATTAAATCATTCGCCAAACTAAACTCCCCGAAATGCACATAAACTATAAAAAGAGAGGAGCATGTCTAAAACGCAATGCTAACATATTAGGGGCGGCGCGATGTTCAGCCGCAATCCGAGCATTAAACAGGCTTTTCATATACATTAAATCAACGCTTTCCAAAACCGCCTTTTAAATTGCTTGAATCATTAACGACGCTTTATCATAACTGATGTAGGCAGGAGTTATGTGGATAATCATCATAAGACCGAATTTTGTATTAACCGTAAAGATTTTTTTTCTTTTCTTTGACGGTTCTCATACATCGCGTTCAAGTGGTAATGATCGACAGCTTTTCACGAGCGACAGCCTAAAAGTCTTGACCATTTAAAACAGTCCGCACATGGTGGCTCTTTAAAAAATACAAAGCCTATTATTTAGGAACCTTAATTGACACTTTATCATTTAAATACCGAAACCCAAATAAGTAAAGTCTGTTGCTTCAGATAATACTGCAAACATCTGTTATAAGCTATATAATCCGTTTTGTGTACATTTATTTTTTTATTTTATTGTTGTGTGCGTGTAGTTATTATTTATACTATTGTGGATACTCTGCAAAAAAGTTTATATTTATAGGAAAGCTATAAAGCGAACAGTGCGGATGACGAGACAAATAGGAAATTCATCGTGTCATTAAATATTACTTCAATAAACGGCGCCTGTCATTTTCAATTAGCAACCTTGAAAGTTGCCTGCGATGACGCCGCTCTATTAAGAGATGCTGTCACTTTGTTAATTAGTTAATCGATCTGACATGAAGCTTGATTTATATTGGAAAACTTTCCCTTCGACCGTCTAATTTTAGACTTTGCAAATGATTTATTTGTATCGTTAAAAATGTTTTTAATATAGTCAAATTCAATGGAAACGTGAATTTATATACACATTTCACTAGCTGATAATGAAATTAATTGTCTATTGATTAAACTTATGATATGTACATGACCGTTTTTAACACGTCTACGATTACAGGCTTATAAAAGTAAATGACATCAAATAGCTTTATTGTAACGTCTCATTTCCATTAAATTCTATTATAGGTAATATTACAATTTGTTCGGTCCAATTCGGTAAGGAATAAATTATAACGAACTTTATGTACTCAGAAAAATTTGTCCCAAAACAGTTTGAATAAAAATTTTAAACTAATAAGTCACAACTCTTTAAACCTTCCTACACTGTATTGTTTAAATTATTATTAATCTTCGCGCCTTTCAATAAAACCGTACGTCGAAACTGCGACTAGGATTAAAAAAAAAACGCTGTCGTATCAAAAAATATGGGAGAATTTGAATTTTTCATCAAACGCTTAGGCGTTTAGTAATAAATTGAAAGGGTTATGATTGATGGCGCGTGGCGCGGACATCGGAGTTACGTTCCGAGTAAAATTCATATCTGTATCGGGAACTATTGTCTGCGAGCCCCGCTAAAAGCTTTCACACATATCTTAATGGAATGATCGTATAGTATTAACTCTTCTAAACCACTTATTTTTTTCTAACCTACTAAATTCTGAAAAAAATTGACACACAAGTTGAAATCGATGAACATTTTGTTTAAAAACAAAATCACGATTAACTCTTGAATTTTAATCTTGTTATTAATTTAAAAAAAAAAGCTTGACTCTGTAATATTCTTCGAAATAATTTACGTCGAATGATATCTGTTTCGCCATGCTCGGTTCAGTCTCCTGACCACTAGCTTTGCTTATCATTGGTCAAGTTACAATCTCTGGTATTTTGTGGCTATTCGATTCTTGCCATTCTTGAGCTTAAGGTAAAGGTTGGTGTCGGTGGTGAGGACTTGAATTGATAATACATGTAGAATTTACTCTCAGCAATATCAACAAGCGTGTTTGCGAAAGGAAAGCTTTAACTTCCGAGCGTTATAGCGGTTAATAGAAGTCAGTGGTGCAGTCAATAACGATACAATATAAACACACACAATTCGTATTGCGTGGTAATACTCATGTCCCTTGAGTTAAAATTGAAAACCTATAAAACTATGCAATACCATTTTGTATCGTGATAGCGGAGCAAAACATATCTGAAATTGTCCTCTTTAGTAAAACCTTTTGAAAAAAAACTCCTCGGCGGATTTATCCATATAATTAAAAAGCTGGAAATTGAAAGGCGAGGGTAGACCGCTGTGCGACAGGCGACAGTGGCATCATGTCTGTGTGTGTACATTACTCATTTCCTTAACGACGCCAGAGGGCGCTGCGTTACCAGACATTACGTGCTTTTTTACGGCGCCGCTCGAATGAAATTCCATTCGTACGGGATGTGTTTTATTACGTATTTATACGCGAATACCATTACGGTATTAGTTGTTGTGTTGGCTGCCGCGCCAGCATATTGCATATCTACTCATATTCCTTTACTTAGAGAAACGATTATTTAGTGTTGACCTTAGCTTCAATTGTTATAATATTTTATAACATGTAATTTGAGTTCAAAAGACGAGCAGTAAATGTATTTAATTAAAGCCTGTAGTTAATTTACATGATGATAATAATAGAACGAAGGAAAAGTTGTTAATTAAAAAAGGCCCAAAGTCTGCATATTCTTTCGACAATTCTTTTAATCGGAGCATAGATCGTAAGAACTTTCAACGCAATTAGCCTTTACGCAATCACTAATAACTCAATATTACTTCGAACATTTTTAAATGAAAATTTTCCATAAGTTACAAGGATTTTGCTTACGTCAATCAAGAATAAAAAAGTTGAAATAAGTAATACGTTGAGTAATTTTTTTTAAATTAAAGAATAAAGTTGTATTAATGATGTTGTATCTAAAAGTAAAACTGCTAAAATCATTTTACAGTTATACTTGAAGCCAGCAACACACCTTCAGTATGTACCAACGTGCGGACTCGTAGAGTTAAAACTGTGTGTGTTGTTGTCTTATGTACAGTTGAACTGTCAGTTAAAATGTTGTCTATACACATAAGTTTTAACTTCTAAACTGATATTCTCTTAATTCGTCATTTCAATACAAAAAACTGCAATCGGTTATATGTTTTTTTCTGTTTGTTCTGTTCAAATCGGTTAACCAATGGACAGATTTTTAACACGGTTTTCAAATGTGCTTTCGACTTTAAAAGCTTCATTTCGCCCTGCTTGTAACTGAGACTGATTCTATAGATATATGAGGAAAACAATATAAATGATATGTAGTTATGTTAAAACATGTATGATTCATTTAATAATATTAAAACTAAAAGGAAATTAATTAGTGTGACAATAATGAAAAATTATTGAGTTGTCATTTTAAACATTTTCCCTAATTGACTTCAATTCCGTTATATAGAGAATAAAAACACTCACCAACTATTGAGCTTATCTGTCTAAATTTAAGTGTTATACAAAATTGATAAGCTATGAAAGGTCGAAACGAAAAGCGCAGCAAATTATAATGAATCATGAAAACTAACGATGTTTATTAAATTTTTGTTTGATCGTTAAAATACTATTAAAAGTTCACACGTCAACTTACGTAGCGTATAAAGGTATGTCTACTTGTACCGTACCTGACATGGGTGATTTGTATAAACTTAAGATCGGCTCAGATAGAAGGGGGCCGGCGGCCTCTGAAAAATAAAACACCTTTAGACCCGACTCCTTCGTGTCACAATAAACAATCCTTGTCATGAAAGTCAGCCGCGATCTTGATATTTATATTTTTATTACACATTTTTATATCGCTTTGATTACACTGGCCAGCATTTTATTTTTACATTTTATTTTTGTAAAATAAAATTTAAGAAATAATCTTAATCATTAGAATAAATTATGAAGGAGCTTTGTCCGACAGAGCGGTCTTTATGCTAGAGACCAAATAATAAAATAGAGTTGAATAAATAGATCTAAAGAAAACCCCCAATCACAATTATTCTACTAAATTTTCAATATAATTTACCGCATACTTATACGGTATATAGTCATATAGCCGTAGACACAACAGTGGGCGCATTCAACACAAAGAACATTTTATGTGGAATTATTTCCGCCACTTTGAGAGTAATTTCACATTTAAGTTTCCTAACTCGATCGCAAACGAACTCCCGACGTTTCTACAAGAATAATGTGAATCGCGTAAATGCAGGGGAACGCATTAAAGCGCTGGAAAAAGATTATCCTGGAATTGTAGCTTTTATAATGGAATTCATATTCAATTTATTTTTATTTCTCATAATAAGGTTTCGATTAATATAATGTACTGTGTTCGTAAGGTTGTCGTAATTTTGCAAAAACATTTTTAAAAAGAAACTGCTAAGTCATGTTAAAATATCCGCTGCCTACCTTTAGTGCTTATTTTATATTTAACCAAAGAAACGTTTTCTCTACTTTGGTAATAATCAACGTTACTACACAGCCACAGACCACAAACATTACGTTACGGCCTTGAATAAAGAATTCAAATATAAAGAAAGTACACGAATACAAAAAAAAAACAACTATCGAATCGAGAACCGCATCTTTTTAAATGGTTAAAACTCGATACAATGAAACATAAAAATAATTATAAGAAACGGCTTTGACATTCCAGTGTCAACACTATTATCTTTCAACTTTAAAGACCACCTACTACTAACAACTAACCTACACTTTTGTCACAAAAAACATTTAATTTACGGTACGGATTTTTACAATGTTAAAAAAACTTTTCAAAATTATTTTCTAAGGTCGAAGTTCACGCTGAAATCTTCACGGTCTATATACGCTTAACAAAAGGTGCTAGTAATTGATGCAAACATAATCAATAACACAATCCTTTTATTATTTTCGTATCACGTTAGAAAAACGTCATTACAAATTAATTATAGTAAAAAAAACTGTGTCAAATTAGCATCCGATACATCTGAGACGTGTCAACTTCTGGAAGTAAATTAATTCGTTCAGACATAATTCATTCTGAACGTTGAAATGCGGTTCTAACCTTCAGCTCTTGATTTATTATATGTGTTGACACTACAAACATTTTTAAAATCTTTTAACTGTGTGACGCGGACGAGTTATTTCTGCCACGTTCCCGGAATCACGGCACATTCATGTTTTGAGTGCAACGTTATCTTCTTATATCACAGAACAAGACATTCAATTGTCTTTTTGTGCCTTTTAAATATGAATTATTGTTATAACTATTATATTTAAATTTTAATTCATCGTTAAAATAAATAAAAAAACGAATCAATTTATTTACTAACTTTTTAACACGGGCTCATGATATTACTTGTAAGATTTTAAGTAAAGTAAATTAAAACATTCTAAATTAATAATATTTCTATTGTAATTATAAAATTTTATCGATTTTCTTTCATAGGTGGCGCAGCAGACGTGTCGCTACGAGCAGTATTGCCGCCAAAGGGCTGCTAAAGGTCACAAGCCAAACTCTATCCACGTTATTTTGTTATGCAATAATTCCATTATAAACAAAACTGCGCAATTTTTCCTTTATGTATAGCAATTAATAAAAGCTAGCGCTCATTCAAAGATAATTTTAATACTCTATAATTAAGTCGCGCCCACATAGTTTGTCAGCACTCGGCGACATTAGTCCACTGCAGAGGTGCGAATTTTTCTTTTAATATTACAGCTGAAAATAATGTATTCGCATTTACGACGTGACTCATGAAGTAGTCGCACCTGAGCAATCGTTTCAAAACTCATATATAGAGGCCGATTTAGAGCACAGCCTTACTCCTATAATTATGTAAAATATTATTAATGCAAAAATCGGCGAAATGATTATTTTAACACGCTTTTATTTTGTTTTAGAATCATTTTTGTTCTTGTTCTGTTCGTGTAAATGAAATCCTAATTCGCTTAAATTTCTTGTATGTAAATCTGGTAAACAAATTTTTGGTACGTCAAATACGTCATCAGAACTGCCGAATATAGGCCTTATCACTGCCCGCAGTCACGGCCTGTTTGAAGCTACAATGTGAAGAGGATTAACGTCTCAATGTGTGCTTGTGTGGACATTGTGTTTGTTACTTTAGATTTAATTGAATCGTGTAACCCTTTTGTTTATTTTATAAATCATTCAAAGTTTTCTATTTATTTTCATCTGATTATTTTGATTTGTTTTTATTTGGCTGGCTGACTTTCACGGCAAGGCAAGCGTACCGCAGACTCACCTCCGCAAATCAAAGACATCGGTGATGATTTTATAAAACCCGGGTGTCAAACCTACTGTATACTTATGCTAACTCTAGCTAGCGCGTCTAATACTTTTAACACACTTACAAGCTGCCCTACGATACTTTATAAACTCTATTTTAGAGGCGAGAAGGCAACGGAATATTAGACTTTGTACTGCGATAAGTTATCGTAACTCTATTCTACTATTATTATTAATTACAATAGACAAATGGCACTAAAAAGACACGCTTTTACGATCGAATTAAATCGATGCGATGTCAATTTCACAATACACTGGTGACAAAATTAATACATCAAAATTGGAACTAAATACACCGAGCGGTCGGAGCACGCGGCGTGTTATCATAAGCGAGAGGTCATAGTGGCGTGTTGTTTACGCGATGTAGCCGCGATGTAGCCGCGCTGCCGGCGGTGGAGTTGCGTGGCGCGGCCGTCGGGGGCACGACTGGCGCTCGTCGCTCGCCGCTCGCCGCACGCCGGCCGGCTCGGCGCGCCACGCGG
>JAODUI010000030.1:529094-565737 GCA_027563995.1 Papilio gigon | reverse complement strand
ATAAAAAACGAAAGAGTTTGTTTATTTCAATAAACAGCTAAATGTTAAGTTTAAAAACCTAAAGAAAGACAATCTCAGCGGCTCGGCGCGCCACGCGGCCGCGCATGCGCACGCCCGCGGCGCCTGCGCGGGACACCCGCACACGTGCCACAAACGCGCGCCACTTATCAAAACTTCGCATCATCTAGTTAACAAGTTGCTTTATTAGTTTTGTTTAACATGGAATTGTTGTCACGATCTTAACGCCTAATGCGTTACACTGACTTTGGTGTCACACCTCCGGATGTATTTACAAATGGCTTTTAGGTTAGGGGAGAGTTGTCTACTCGTAGCTGACCGACGTTTGTTCTGCGATGTTTCGTGAACTATCTAGCAACTTTGGAGATTAGAAACATACAATATTTGAAAATAGTGGTTGCGTAACTTAATAAATAACTTAATAAACTTAATACCGTCTATTGAGTGTAAAGAAAGTTAAACAACGAATTTAAAATTACCATTTAAATTTTTCTGGTAAAGTTATATTGCGCAATACATTTCTGCTAAACAATGATATAAGTCCTAGAAACAATCAATCGAAGAAATGAATTTACAAACGTTAGGGTTACCAGTCTGTGGTTGTCATTAATAGACATCCTACATTATTATTAGCGTTTGAAAATGTTATTTACGATTTTGTTCTGTTGCGGAGTTGCGTCTGAAATTGTGGTTTTAAACATGAAAACACCGTCAATCAGATGTTGTTACAGCCTAAATGGTATAACAACTAAAACTTAACGAGAAATCAATTTTCCTATATAAACACGGTTTACGCAGAATTCAAGCCATCAAACGACAGGCGAGAGAAGCTTGACCCTGCAATCAAATCAAGGGCAGTCGCTGCTATAATTGCGGCCCTAATCTCTACTGCGCTTTATATACTGACCGTGTACTATATACTGTATACCATGTACTACACACATTTATAGAACAGAATCGAATATGATTTTAGTACATTGACGTCCTCGGCAAAAATATTTGCAACTGTATTTTGATCACGTTATTATTTACTAAGTGATATTTTCTGGTAACATTTTAAGTCTTAAGAAATATACTAGTTTTCTTCAATATTTTAAAGAACAGTTTTAAAGGACGAAGCTCGGAGTCTCTCAATTACTAGAGTTAGTGGCTAAATTAGGGTTGAACATTTTACATTTATAGAAGGGCCGATGACACGGTTATCAAATACTTTACAAAGATCCCCGGCTTCCTGAATTCTTGAGTTAATTATTTTTCTCTTTAACTGATCTCTTCAATCAATGTTGGATGTGCCAACTTTGGCGTCGGGTCAGAAAACTCGATTCAAACAAACTTAACGAAGAGTTTAAACGATTCCACTGATTAGTTGCAAGAAACAGACTTTGTCGAACTGCGTTGGGGCAATGACATCTCTCTTTCCACTTTAGCAACGTGCTAAAACACTTCAGTGGATTTAGTACTTACGTCACTCACTTACCAAATAATTACTTCAATGTACTGAGTTATGCCTTATTTATTTACATACTTATTTACATATTATCCTTTAAAAATTAGAGTTTAAAAACAGCTAATAAATTCGAGCAACATAATGTTATCCTCACGATGCGCGCGGTTTCTAACAAAACTGCCTTTTGTATTATGATAATATTAATAATGAATTTGTGAATATTGTTATTAATAACTATAATCAGATCTAAATAAAGGCTGTTTTCATTATATTTATCATGATTAATAAAGATTTTTCTAATTGAAAATTCCAAAGTCTTGAAAAATTCCAGTATTTTTTTTGTAACATGTATAACTATATGGAAAAGTATAAAACAAAAGGTAATATACATGTCTACTTAAACAGTGAAGTTTTAGTCGAGTGAAATTCATTAGGGGCGTCACTATCTCCGTGTTCGGTGCACTTAAGCTTAATCACGATGTATAGGCGCGCTGAGCGGAGTACGTCCGGATTATGTGCTAATCTCATTCCGGAGCGACTGTACAGTGCCGCTCCGGTGTAAGACGTGCTCGTGTCGGACTGCGGGTGATATTGTTACGTTCTGATTACATACGCCACAGGTAACCTTAGTCTGATGAATGGTTGAATTAATAATATATTTTAATATTCCACTTAACAAGGTTCTTTTTAGAAGGTAAGCAATATAAACATGTTTATTCATTGATTGAATACAAGAGATTACAAGCGACTTCATCAACGTAGAATCACTTAACAGTAAAAACTCGACAAAATCGGATCAGCTGTTTCGGTGACTACCCGGTACATACGCGGGCTTGCGGACAGACAGATAGAAAAAGAATGATTTTCATTATATAGAACGCGAATGCATTCTTTGACAAATATATTTTTTTTCCTATACTGATATAGTCAAACTTTAGTTACTAGGTCGAAATCAAACCCCAAACCCCATCAGTGTTACACCAACAACAAATATTTTGTTGTTTTTGTTACAAATAAATGAAAGGAAACTTATGAGGGCAGGTGAAGCACAGAATGTTATTTCAGAACCTACAAACTCGCATAGTTTCAAACTGTGAAAGAAGATTTCATTTTGTTAAGGTAGAATTCTCAAATGATAAACTTTAATTGGATTCAAAAAGTAGATTTCAATTAAAGTTTATCCTAAGAAAGTTTTTCATTTAACAATTTTCATTAATTTATAACTACAGTTCATACTAAACTTTTGTAATAACTCGTTACGGTTCACAATTAAAAAATGTAAAGATCTTATAACTTAGAGGTTGACGTACAACCTTCTAGTTAAATATATCTGTTAAATATATATAGTTCGATTTTCATAATACGTGATCAGTAAGTATGGGGTGTACTGCCATATTCACGACAAATGAACCATCAGATTATTACCCCGTAATAGTAGAGATAAGTCGAAATATTATAAGTATGAAAAAATATTCTCGGACGAATTTAATTTATAGATAAAAAGAGTGTCATTTCACATACGAAAGAGATTCATTTATCTCTATTCACGTGAAGTTGTAGGCATCAATTTATCTTGTTAGTGAAATATGACACGTGTTCACTGGCCCTTTGGAAAGAAGTTTGAGAACAGACGCAGCAAATTGTGATTATAGCGTTGGATGTAGGCCAGGAGCCCTGCCGCTGTCTCCTTCGCAGCATACACTTTGCATGTCAATGCTCTAATAGAATTTTCACCCACGGAATTCATAAAAAAAACACGATCATTTAATAAAGGGTGTCATAAAGTTACTTCAAATATAAAATATTTATGATACGATGCTGTAGACGTTTCACACTTCCTTATATATTCATCATCAGCACACGTCTCCGAGGGGCTCGGAACCTACCCCATATTAGGTGTGTCAGTCTTAGTCAACCACACTAGCTCGTTGCGGGTTGACATCACGGATATCTTTGAATTACCTCGCATATATGTGCGCGTTGCATTACGATGTTTACCTACTGCATAAAAACAAAAAAAGTATATACCCTTGAAATTCCAAATTCGAAAAATATGTAGACATCCTTAACTATTATGTCGGCTACACAATTTCAGTGTTATCGGAACAGTCGAACTATATGATCAGAACTTACGTAGGCAACATATTGACTGACAGTTCAACTGTAGGTGTCTAGCGGACTTTAAGCGATAACTATCCTTCGCATTTTTTTTAATTGCGTTGTTAAAGAAACATCTCCGTCATTACTGATAATGGACTTGGTAAAAAAATTGCAGGTAAAAATATCGCATGAAAGTGAACAAAAGAGCGCGAATATCGAGGTATCGATTCCTGGTGAAATTTTCATTTCAGTAATGCTCCAGTTTTGTTGTCGGGCGGTGACGTCATTTATCTGCTTAGATGGAATGCACGGCCGTGTGAGCAATCATTTTCGTTCAGTCGAGCAGAAAACTTGGCGAGAATTTTTTTACACAATTTTTTTTAAACAAAACTGCCACCGGCCTTTGAACCGGCCTATTCGCTTGTTAACATATTAGCAACTTTTTATAAACGTCCTACTCAAACTCATGTTGTTCATTTTAAAATGTAAAATCGATTTACCAAGGACTTTGACTATATATTTTGACAACACTCGCAAAAGTGTTAGGTAAATTTACTATGTGCAATTTGCCCTTTATTGAGAACTGGTAACTGTTGACATGCTAACATTTTATATAAATAAACATAGCTTGGCTGTGTATTAACAAAAATGGTTGGTATCAAACTGACGAAGACGCAGGAGACAGCTAGTACAGGATAAGATAGGAAGAGAAAGTATATAAAATGGGTCACGTTTTGAACCGTCACGTGACTGCTTTGAAAATGAATATAAACTCATGATTCATTCATGACTCAGCATTATTTATCCTTCGTCCTTTACCCCATCGTTTCTTGTTGCATTAATGATTCTAAAAATAACTGTTTTATTTTGCGAATATTAATAAAAAACACATTCGACTATTATAAGAAAAAAAAAAGCAGTGGCATAAACTCTAAAACGAATAAACCCATTTAAAAAAATGTAAGTGCTAAAATTGGTTTCACTTAAAAGACAAGTCAACAAGATTTTAAGCTTAAGCAAGAGTTGCTAACCGAGCAAAGTCAAAATGCGTAATTAGTGTCACGTAATTTTTTAGTAAACAAATGTTTATAGTGCGCTTTGTAACATCATGAAGTCAATGGTTTGCAAAATACTTAATCAACTATAACCTCACGTTTAAAAAAATGTCATGAGCATAACTCAAAAAAAGTCGTGAGTCATAACTCAATCGTATCACTTGTACAACATCATTACGTCATGTACAAACAAATGGAAGTAACTCCGAACCACATACCAAAACAATTCGACCGTAACTGGAAACAAGCTACAATAAAAAAAAACACTTCGGGGGCGACAAATTTTTCACTTGCCACGAAAACTCGGTTTGCGTGCGAGTGTAAATAAAGAGCACGGGAGTGGCGCCTCGAAAAAGATGTAAAAAACGCACCTAATGTTTTTGCTATCCTTACATGAATGAGCGCAGCCGTTGCAGATGTAAGCGAAAGTAGAATGGAGCAAACAATTTGTAACATTAAAAATAACAATTTACAAAAAATACTCCGCGAATCAAGAAAATTTATTTTAAAGCATTGAAATTTTTAACGCGGTAACACAACGCGTGCAAATAAGTTCTCTTACCACCTTTGCTTTCAGAAGACACACAACACTTGAGGTACTGAATATAAAACTAACAAAATTTTTAACATTACTTGTTTTCATTTCTTCTCATACAAAAACATCCATTAAAAATGTATCGGAATGGCATTCGTGTCGTTAATCCGTTGGCCTTCCGTGCTATTCCACCGGCCATAGTAATTTAAAACGCACGCTTTAATTAAAACACTCGATTGGTTTTTCCGATTACCGCGTAACTGTTCGCGCTCCAATGCCTCCGCGAATTAAAGTAATTGACCGCTGTTAAAACCCAAATAGAATATACAAACATTACGTTTAAGCTAAATTGCCAGGTAAGCTTTTCAATAGTATGCGCCAGTTTGAAACATCGATAAATACTATTTGTACAGTCGCAGAATCAGGGGTTGTGGAAACGTGTCTTTACTTGCCACATTTAGCATTGTACTATCACTGACAAAACACTAATTCAAACAAAATGTTAGAAAAACAATGAGATGATTATTATTATTTAAGAAAACAGAGATGTTTGATACAAGGTTCTGAACAGTAGAAACTTACGGTGGCTTGTCATCATTTAATCTAGCGTTTACCATCTATGCTTTACTAATCTAATATTTCCTTTGTTTTAAAATAATTATTGCATTTCCTATCATCTTTGTAAATTTAAAGAATATCCATTAAATTTTCTATAAAACAACCTCTTAATAAGTTTAACAAATGTACTAATACAACAATGCCTTTGTAACGTAAAAAAATAAATAATGACGATAACAAAGGGTACAAGAGAGTAAAGTCGTTTGCACTAATTGCCATCAGTGAGTTTTGCAGCAGTGCGTTTAGAGCATATGTTCCGCCTTTTACCCGCAAGAGACAGCTTGATTTAGTGCCTCTGTTATGGGGAACGGAACGTCGTAGTTCATATTCTTATGTAATACGTGATAAAGGAAATAATTACGCTGCATTAGACCGGATGCTTTTCCGTAATAAGTACTGAATTAGAGCCTTGTTAATATTGTTTACGGTGAAATAAACTTAGAAAAATTGCACGTAACGGATAGATCAAATAATGCCATAAAATCGAATGTGTATAATTTATACGGATTTTTTTCAATTTACTAATATTTCTTGTACCATTTCGAAGCTCTAGACATGTACAAGGATACGGTGTGCGACGATAGTCGAAAGGCAAGGTTCGAACTCTCCTAATTGAAATCGGTAAGATCACAAGTCTAGAGCATAGTTAATTAACAAATGTCGGCTAATATTTTATTAAAAAAATTCTAACGTACTAAAAAGTCTCAAAGATAACAGTTGTTTTCATTTTTTCTTTTCATTTCCTTTGTCATAATTACAACGTTATCTCATTTTTTTTTCAAGGATAATGTCAGATGTAAGATATCGAAATGGAAACAAACTCACGGTATTCGGGCGCTTTTGCGAAATACGTAAAATACGTCTGTGAATTTTAAAACCTCGGTAATCTCCGGATGCATTTGTATTTACATTTTTAACGTAAAATATTTTCAATTTTTTGTTCTAAAAAGTTTCTGTAAAGTTTTTAATTCGTATAATGCGGCAAGCTTCCATATTTAGCATCGGAATGGTAACGTGTTACGGCGCACGCCACCGAATGAGTTATCGTTTTTATTGTTGCCGTCGCCTATTCTTGCACCCTATGCACAAAGTACTTGCATATATTTTAATGCATGTATAATACTATAATGCAATTTATTATCTAGAATAGTCTTTACTTAATAATTCACTAGTATAAAAAAAACGAGCTGAATATCTCATTAAAATTTTGTAGAAAAAATGGTCTTGTAGGTAAGATAAAATTTGCTAACGATGAATTTGCGTAAGTGATTATTTGCGTAAGTATAATAATCTTATATCTATATATATATTTATATTTTATGTATTTATTAAAATTCTTTAAATAAAATATATATGAAATAGTAAAGTGTAGAGTACAAAGACTGTAATGAAATAAAATTCTATGAATACGTAATATCCATTTTTCATAGACCCTAATTAAAACATTGTGATTTCCTGAAGGGAAAGGATTCGAGTAAACAATTAAAGGTCGTTTTAACGATTTCATGTCGCTCGAGTCATTTTCATACCCCTTTATGGTGGTCCTTGAATATGAAATGTCTTAATATGGACAGCGCGCGCCGCCCTTGTTTGGATAACGATGTTATAATTTGTAGCCATCAAGCCTTCATTATGGAAACAGCGGCAACCTAAGCATAGGTACATAACACACATTTTATATAAACTATACGCATTTTGAATGAAATTATTTTCATCATTATCGTCGCCTGGCCTTCCCTAGCAACATTTTAGTTCTCCAGATCAATGTATTTTCCGAGTACCCAGGATAATTTCCTTTTTTAATCAGACTCCCTCTAACAACGATACGAGCCTGGAGTCTAAAAATTTCCGAATGTCATCCATTAATGTTATGATGTGTGTGTGGGGGGAGGGGCATTATAATATAAAAAGTAATTCCTAAAAGCGTACGAGTACTGCTGTCTGTGTCGGCAGTGTAAACTACGACGTGCTTATAGAGATAACACGTCACAAACACGTTCATTATTCCTCCAGCACTAGCGAATAAATGAAAGGTCACGAAGTAAGGGAAGAAATGTCACTTGGCAGACGTTTTCTCAATACCGAGGCAGAAACGCTATATTAATTCAATTTAATTCATTTATTCAGCAAATAGGCCGCCAGGGCCAATAAAAATTGGACTTTCCGACGTTTCCTTAACGACTTTGGATGAGAAGTCACGAAAAGAAAAATTCATTTAAATATTTTTCTCGCCGCTTTCGAAATTTGCTTGATTGATAACAAGCAAATAGATGAAAGAAAATATCAAAAGAGAATTTAATGCATTTCAATAAAAATGTATGAACCAAATATTGCGTCCGCCGCGTGCAAACGTTTCTTAAAGCTTTCTTTCTCTGAAATGAGTTATTCAACAAACCCTGTAATAGAACAATAAGTACGATTTCCATTTCCTGCGAAGTAATTGAAAATATCCTGACCTTTGTGCATGCCGGTGTGTTTGTCTTTGAGCACCGTCAGCTCATAGATCTTGCCGAACTCCTCGAACATCGGCCGAAGATCCGTCTCCTCCAGGTGCCTCGGGATCTGACCAATAAACAGTTTGACGGCGTCCTTGCCCGCCCCTGGCGGCGCTCCCGTTCTCTCCGAAGGCGTCTGAGGGGGAGGAGTAGATGGCTTCTCTTCGGGAACATTGTGAACCGGCGTAGGCGGACTCGAGCTGACAGTGGACGCTTGCCGCGAGTGGTTCGGGATGATCAACTGGTTATGCATAAAGCCGGGGAACAGCACGGCCGGGTTGCACAGACTCGATCCCACTAACATGATTATCACAGAACGCAGACTTTCGGACCAAAAATAAAAATTCTAATCACAGTTATATTTGTACTACGTTTTCTTATACTATAAATTCGGTTTGTTTTAAAGCTTTCGCGGACTGTTTACTTCGAGAGGACGTAGGGAGTGGTGAGGGAGTGTGCGTGTTTCATGTTTGTGTTAGTGTCTCGACACTCTCCCCGAAATGCGTAATGCTATCGATCCTTATAGTAGCTTGAGCTAAGAGACCTCGTGTTGTTCACTCAATGTTTCACACGTGCTACGCTATAAACAACCAGTCTGGTGACCGCGCTCCGCGCACTCCGCACTCCGCACCACGCACTCCGCACTTCGCACTTCGACTGCCACCGTCTCCTACACAATCTATTTCACTAAACTATTATCTAATATTGGCACTAGATTTTGTACGTTGAATTAATATGTTCTAACACTTAATATAATTAGTGGCGAATTAAGAATTAATTAGGTACGTGTAGTTACAGAATGTTGACTTATAAGTGCATGCGGTAATGTTTACAAACAGGTTTCCTTCACATACGGTTTTTTTGTAATATTTTTCACACACCAAAATTCACATAACCGCCTCGCTCACGATGCCACAAATTTCGCGCGCATTTAACAGCGAATCGACGTTACAAACTAACCTATCTAACTTATTTTAACACCGAAAGCACTTAATATTTACACAGAATAAATGATCACGTGACGACGACAAACGATGACTGCACGCACAAAAGAAACACACGACAACACGAACTAAATTAGGCAACAAATTTGCCGTGTTCTCGTCTATATGTCTACATGTCCACTAACCTAAAATTCCCTCCGAGTCCCTTCATAGCGTACGCTATGGGGGAGTTTCGCATCTTGATACAGGCCTCCCTTTCGCTCTCCCCAGCATAGAGATATTTAGCTACGCAAGTAAATTCGCTTTGTGCGACGCTCTTGATTATTACGAATTTCTTGTCTCGCCTTGTGTTGTGTGAGATATCGGATTGTTAACTTGTTTTGAAGGCGGCCACGTTTTCCCGCACATTTAATACCTCGAAAAAATTACTTTAATAAGATGAAATACGCGTAAATTATAATTTAACGTAATTTGTTGCTACAGTAACATTGTAGTATTTCAAGTTAAACAAAAAAACAATTTAATCTAAATAATCAAAATGTTCTTGGTAATTTAATTTCAAAATTTCACTTATTTTTATTTAATATATATAATTTTAATTAACGATTTAAAAATCGCGTAAACGCGATGTTTTTTTTTTTAATTATTAAAAGCAAGCTTAATCCCACATCAGGCGATACGTCCGGAAAACTTCTCCCTGAATAATTTATCCGACCGATGCTTAGGAGGCAGTCGTAAAACGGAACGCGAAATTCGGTAAAAAGGTCTTCAATGTTTGGTCGGACTATAATTTAGGCTCCGAAAATAGAGGAGGGATGTACCCCGCCCCTCGCTCTGCCGCGCCCCCCTGCGCCCTCTCGCGCCGCTCGCGCCGCTCGCCCTGCCGCGTCCCTCCGCAACCCTGCCGGCGTCAGTTTGGATGATTTTCGCGTGTCTCTTAATGGCTGTTTAGAAAAAATATACATCCATAGAATGAAAGCTTTGGAGGCGCTTCTAAAGAATTTTTCGTGGTTTCTTATAAAATAGAAAATTTACAACTCCCCGTCTTTCTTACTTCATTCGAAATATTAAAACACGCCATGAGGATTTTACTAGACGGATTTCTTTCTAAGAAACACCGTGGATTAACGCATTACCTTAGATAAAATTTAATAATGGTCTGATTTTTTTTTTGCTAACATTAAAAAGCCAATACATTTATGCCTCATCCCGCTAAGGAGCGAGGGCCAGCAAATTATGACTTGCTTTTGTAGGTTTTTTCGTTCATTATAATTTTTTGTCAAAGGTCGTTGTTTTTTCATGATTTCTACAAAAACTTACTCGATTCTCAGTTGAAATAAAATGTTGTTGCAGTGGTTATTGTCAGCGTTATTGAGTTTATTCTGTTGCTAGTTTTTTGTGATAGATTCAAATCTTGCCGTAAACAAATGTTACAAAAAACTATGTAATACTATTTCTATCAACACGGAAATACTTTTAATATTGTGTACTATTGTAGCTAAGATGATTAGCCATATATGTGTGTAGTATAGAATATGTATAGTATAGTACTACAATAAATAAAAATAAAGTAAGGCAAATGTATAAAATATGTTGAGTAAATTAAAAAAGGTATTAAATCACTTAAAGGCCTACGACATAATAAAATATTAAAATGCTACGTGACCTGTATGTAACAAGGAAGGCTTGCCGAGCTGAACATTTTGTTGGCTTTATTAGGAAAATTTTCAGGTCCCTTTTACAACGTTTACGCTCAAGTACTTTTCAAACTTTACGGAAAAAAATAACCTTTTTTTTTCTTTATGTTTAACGCCATTAGTAAACCTTAAAAAATTTAAACAAAGAAAATAACAAACGTTCAAACGTTTCTATGGGTACGCAGGTTTTGATAGCAGAAATTGCAAATTTTAATTGAAACCAAATGTTATTTTTGAAAGTTCGGATTATTTTTACATCGCATCTAATTGTGTCCGTACACAGTACACAGGTATTTAGGCAAATAAATATTTTTTTTACTTTGCTACGAAAAGTCGTAGCAAATACTCGTAGCCCGTAGCATTATAATTTGACGTGAAATTACCGAAACATGGCATTATTTTAGCGTTTAGATTTTGTGTTTTCGACATAATTGTGTTTGTTTTAGGCGACAAACCTTAGTCTACGCTTTTCATAGAACAAACATAGAAAACGAGGACAAACATACAACTTTATAGATTATCTTTCATATATGTTATTTAAACATGATAAATAAGTAAACTACTTATTTATCATATCATATATACACATACACATAGATATACACTATTAAAGCTGAATAGCATTTGTTATTTTTGTAGGTTTAAATAAATAAAAATAGAAAGGTTTAAATAATAGTCATTCATAGACATATACAAGTAACAAAACCTGAAGGTAGTTATCTTGTTAGTTATTGAAACCTTTTGGTCTCCTGTGGACCATTAATTATGTATATTATCTCAACATTATAGTTCATCAAATGATTAAATAACAAGGGAGTAAATAGTAAGAAAACGCAGAATTTTTCCAACTTTATTCGACAAATTAAGACGTATATAAAAGTACATTAAATGCTACGTCCTAGAACACTGGACAAGCTAACAATTTAGAACGCTAACGACGCAGGCCACCATACACGACATGACCCAAATTGCTGTTAGCGGTCAATTAATTTCACATAAACTTGAACTTCGTGACTATGTTATACTGCAATTTAATGCATGTTTGATTATGCCATTCTGTAATGACATATTAAAATATATATGTCACTAGTTCACGCTCGAGACACTGGCCGCGCGAATTAAAAAAAATGTTTTAATCAGTATAACATTTTTTTTTCGTACTATAATCTACATCAATGCTAAATTTCAATAAGATACGACTGACTATACTAGTGATAGCACTGCAGAAGATGACGAATTAAAAAAATGTAATAAATCTAGTATTTTTAGAATTTTGGCATAGGCGTTAGAAACTATAATTATTAAGACCTATTTTATGACTTATTTTTTCATGTCAGAGATACTGAAAAAGGTTACCAACTCAAGTAACTTTGATAAAAGCATAAGTGAGTTTAGAAGGGATCTCCTTGACATTTGAGGTTGACCTTACGATTCTTGGAATGAATTTGTCTTCTATAAAAATTCACTTGGAGAATAAAAATGATTTAACATTTGTATTGTAGAAGTGTCTTTAATAGGCAATTTTTTCATATTTGGAACTAACTTCGCATGGAATTAGTTTTTTTAGCAATATTTTTCTTATTCTCCGGTCCTATTGATCGTACAGTGATGTTATATAGGCTATACCTTCTTTAATAAATGGACTATTTAAGACATATGGTTCTTTCCAGTTTAAGTCAATAGTCCCTGAAACTATCGCGTTCAAACAGAAAAACAAACAAACTCCGCACATTTATAATGAAAACAAAAATGGATTTGATTCAAGTTCGTTACCTTATTTTATATAAATAATTGTTTATTCAAAGTAAAGGTACACTTGATTACTATGTGTATCCGTGCCAAGTAATAAAAAATATATCCAATGACGTCAGAGATGTCAACAGAATTGGCGCCGAACCGGCGTCGATTAGTCAGTGACCCTCCGCGCCTCTCTGCTCGTGAAGAGTGCTCCAGCCTACCCTTATTGACAGTTCGGACTTGCGTCTGATGCAGGTGGGGACGGAAGACGTTTTGTCTATATCACTTAACGTGACTATTGTTTTGTTTGTATGGCTTAACTCTATATTTATGTACTACACTTTACTTATTGGAGACAGGCTATAATGTGAACACGTATATACGCTTTGATTTAATATTGTTGGTCTTAACTGGTATTCCGCATTAGCATCGAATAACACAGTCCTCTATACTTGACCTACTGAAAACAGTGACTAGGCTATAGTAAAATAGTGCGTTTGATACCATCTTTCGACCACATCACCACTTAACATCTGTCGAGATAATTCGTTAAAAAAATATTTCGCATTTGAAATATTATTACAGATTATTATCTTCCCTTGTACCTGTGTTTCCTCCTCGTGCTGATATTAGATGCCGCTGCGTGAGCCGAGCGGAACTCTCGACAAATCGCACAACGAAACATTGTGCTAACAACATCGTGGCTATAATGACGGCAAACGGCTTCCAACTTAGTAGGCTCCGGCGTCCAATAGCATTATAACGGTGTTGTTCCTCGGGTTCAATCACGGTCCTTTGTATTTCTACGCGATTAACTTTCCCCAAAAGGCTACAAATGGCCTGTCTAATACTTCTATCTGCCATCGAGACCGGATTAAAATGTTTATCGTTACGTCACAGACGAAGTTTGTTAAAGAACATTGTAATTATACAAATATTTTATACAGTATCTTCTGTATTCCCTTACTGCCTTTTATTTTAATATCTTTTCATAACATTTTATAGTTAAGATATAATTTTATAATTATATTAACCAGTAACGAGTTGTCCTTAAGTGCTCTTACGGTGAACTCCCACGTACAAAGAGATTAAAAAAACTTACTACTAAAAATTTAATTACAGATTAAACTATTAAGAATGTATATATTTTTTTTTCAAACAATAATATTTGGTCAGTAAGTAACAAATGCTCCACCAGTCCCAAGAGTTGTTATTGATTTGAATTTAGAATGTTTTTTTTATTATATAAACAATGAGTATGTAACGACGAACTGTATAAGACTGTAGTATAATAAACAGCCAGCAAAGATTATATTAAAGGCAGTTCTTAGTCTGTTAGTTGATCGCATACGACCGTCTTGGGAATAGTAAGTTAAGCGTCTCCACTAAAATTATAACTCCCCGCTGAGTGTGTACCAGCTTTATCTTGAACTCACATGCGTGAGCACTGAATATACATACATACGTATTTGTTTCCAACAAATTATTTTAATACTCTGGCTTATATACTAAATAGTAAGTAGAATATAGACAGAATCTCCTTCTTCAATGGACGTTATAAAATTTCTCTCACTGACAATTAATAACCACTAAGTGTCAATTTATTCTGAGAAAATTGCGCTTAACTGATTACAACTATGAGCGATGTAAATAGTCTCTATCTTGACACTCTGATATTTCAATAATTCTAATTTAAACTAGATAAAAATACACCAATGTCCACCCGTCTTTCGTTGCATACAAGATACACTGAAAAATGTTTTTTTTAATTATCAATATTTTTGGTTCTAATTAGTTACCGAAGTTTTGATTTTTTTTTCATTATCTAGTTTTTATTTATATTTCATTTCGTTAGTTAACTATGTAAATATGAACTTGAACATTACCAGAAACGATTATGATAACAACTACATATGTATCAGAATACCGAATATTGTGGTTATTTCACGAGGACCTTCGTGACGGGAGCTCGTAAAAACGGCGTCTAATTGCGGACGTCCAGTCACAATCGCGAACCACATCGATACCATATTTCTTCGGGGAATTTTATTTTGCGTATTAAATTAAATTCTACAAACGTAATATCAATTTTATTACGAGATAAAATAATATTTATTGCGTTGTCCATCTTAGTATAAAAAATAACTGGAAATTATTTACACAAATCATTCAAGTCATTGGAATTAATTATTAGAAATTCTTTTATATTTGTAACGATCATAGACTGTGTTATGTAATTTTCTATAAGTGGGATTTCTTCTAAATCTATCTATAGTTATCTATTTGTTTAATAGTACTAACACAATCGATTATGTAAAAAAAGTATTGTTGAAGAAAGAAAAACCTATCAGCTCTCGCCAGGGACTCCATCTACGTCAAATAGAAAAAAAAACAAATTAGAAGCCTCTACATTATTCCAAAGATATTTAACCAGTTCTCGTCTTTAAAACGTTTCTGTCATGTTTTCTCATATCATCTTATCTCAAAAAAATATCTTCTTAATGTCTCCATTATAAGAGCATCCGGAATATTGACGCAATAACTTCGCCCTCGCGCGTGCTCTGTTCACCCTCGATCCAAACAGGATTGAAGTTCGTTGAACTCTGGGGTAAGTTCGCGAGCTATCGGAGGGGCGCTGGTAAATGAAACGATGATACTGTTGCTGCTTTTTGCACTTGTCACCTCCTACTTTAAAAATTTAAAAAGATAACTTTACATTTAGATTGCACAAAAAATATATCCCATGGTAATCGGCAGAAAGCAGAAAGATTTTAGTCACTTGACATTTGGAAAACGAGCGCTTGAACATCTTGAACACAAATTTAATTTTTTTTATGAAATCTAAACTAACACTTGACCACGATCCCACCCGACGCCAAGTGATGATGTGGTCGAAATATGGTACGTGCTAGTTAGTAAGTGCCTATGCACTATACTCTTGAAGGCCGAAATCGTACTCGGACGGAAACTTTGATGCCGGCAACTTATTCCACTCCTTTGCGGTGCGCACAATGAACGAAGATTCAAATCGTTTCGTTCGAACGCGCCACACGTCGACTGTGAAAGGGTGAAGACCTGCCGTGTGTCTAAATGTCCGATGGTAGAATGAGGATGGGGGAATTAACTCGTGTAGTTCCTGTGCACACTCTCCAAAATGTAACCCGTAAAACACCGAAAGGGTTTGCGCAGGTGCTGGAGACTTAATAAATTTAGGTCTTCGTCACCTATTGAATTTTAGTATATTATACAAAACTTTAAAATATATGAAAACCAAAACAAAATAAATAGATACAATCAAATTTTGAATGAAGATAAAATCAATCTACTACCTATGTGAATAAGTTTGAATTTAGACTGTACTGGTGTCTAACGCACGTGCGTCAAAACGACATTGATAGAAGGTTCTCAAAAGCTCGCTTCAGTAATATCCATGCCTTTTAATTCGTCTCAAAATATCACTCAGTACAACAATTAATTTAAAAAGTTCTTTAAACTTATAAATTACTTCTCGGTGTTTGTTTTTTGAAAACTGCAGGGCAAGTATATGAGTTGGGCAAACAATAGAGGCGCTGCTATCGGTTAGTTCTTTCAGAAAATACACAAAACCTATATATGTGAAGCAATTAACATAAATGAAAAACACGACAAGAGAGCTATAAAACAAGGATCTTTTGATAACTTCTTGATTGATTCTTGATAACCCCTTGACATGGGGCGCTAGTATGGCGAACATAATTTAGTTTGGCTTATGCCCATAATGATATCTAAAATTATTATAAAACTGCTTAACATTTAATAGTTATTAATCCAAAGTTAAAGTTAAGTTCAGTGACAATATTTTATCGTCCCAACGTACGGACCGCAGGACAGCCGTGCCTGACGTGCACAGACCGCATTCAAGCAAACGCAATGTGGCTTGTATTGAGGCCAAACGGTAGGACAGCTTACGTCCGCCCGATACAATCTCAATGAGCTTCCAAATTCCCTGTGATAGCAGCGGATTTCAAACACAAAGCGCTTATATCTCTCAACTTTGGAATAGAGAGGAACTAACACTAATTTAGTTAATAATTTAAAAACTGTTTTTATACTCTTTAATGAATTATTCAATTATCCTGCGTTTTAAGAGTTCAGCGATTGATGTAATGGCATCGATTTTTATATTAATTAATCCAAGAAGTTATTAAAATAAGTGACCGCGTACACATGCGTATTTGTTAACCCTTTTTATGCCTTTGTTCCGTTACTGTTCCGAAAGAAAATGTTCTAATAACATTCGGTTGCCAAATAAAATCAATCAAAGAACAAAAGCGCAATGTTTGCTGAAGCCGAAAGAACATTCGAGAACCTACCTTGTGAGGGAACGTGTAAACATGTTCACGTATTATGTGTGTGTGTGCGTGCACGTGTGTATGCTCGTGTGCGTGAAGGCGAATTCATCGGGCAGTCCTCGCTGTATTTAAAAGTTAGGGAAAATGACGAATGTGTGCTTATTGGAACAGAGATGGCGTTAAGTAACCTAACTATGTAATATTTTATTGATTGCTTCGTCAAGCTATATATTTGAAATACTTTTATATTTTACTGACTCTATAGTATCTATTTACTACTTAATTAGTGAGTTTATTAATTGTGGATATAACTTTGTATTTTTTTCATAAAAGAAACAAATTTACTGAAAATATAATCGTGTACAGTAATAAATATTGTTCAAATTCGATCAAAACGTATCATATTTTATCTTTATATTCACAAGTCCCAATACGATAGTGTACCCAATTTTTTGTAACCAAAACTTTTCGTTTAATATCTTCTGCACAGATTCCCCTATCGTTTGGCAAACTCGAGGGCTCAGCGAAGGGCGTCCTCGAGTGAGGCCCCAACTCAAGATATTGATTTCCCTTACATTCCACAACTTCACGCGTGAGCCCCGACCTTTTTATGTATGTTCCTTTCCTTGACCAATACACAATATATATGTATGGCGGTATATACGTACTTGTATCTTTATATTTATGAAATTTTACAAAGAAAAAAACTACCATATCTCTCAGAAACTCTCAAAGAAATTTCTCTATTCCAAGGCGCTGAACAATAAGTTAATTACAAAATACTGTCGTTCGCCCATGACGTCGTCTGTAAGAATTAAAGGAGAACTTACAAAGCATTCTACAGGCTAATCCAAATGGTAATCTATTCGTATGGCAAATTCCACATAGATCTGTTGGGCTATGGGACCGCTTAACAAACGTCCATCCAAGTAAACTTTAGCTTCAACATAGATATAAATTAGTAAAGTGTTTTCTTGTAGAATGAAGTTATTATATAATTTTATAAACAAATGCATAACGTAGGAAGCGGTTGCCTAAATAACGCCTTGAACCGTTTTGATATTCAAATTTATGAGAAGCTACTAAACTCCACATTGTCGACGTGCCAAAATTAAGCTTGGCGTACTACTATATTGTTAATACGATAACCTCACATCTGTAACATCTCGAACATGAAAATAAACATGTGTTAACAAACTTTACATTAAATGAAACTATATTTGTATATGTGAATCGGAATCTGTGTAGTGCTTTTTAAGGAATTTGCGTCAACCGACGAACGTTTAATTTGGCATAGTAAAAGTTTATTTAGAGAAATGACAAAAGCTGGTATTAATTAAAATAAAGAAAAATGTTCTTTTCATTTGATCAAAAGGCGACCACTAATAATACTAATTGTTGTTTCTGTTTTAATAAAAGTTTAGTTTTTTTTTGGTGTGTGAAGAACGGATTGTAATTTTTTAATGATCGTGTATTTCGCCCCTTGCAGTAATATTTGTTACATGAAAACGCGTTGTTATGCACAAGAGTTTGTTGTTAAACCGTGAAAGGATAACAAAGGAAGCGTTTTCGCGATGCTGTCAGAGTCGCTCCTATCTCGCTCCCGGAGGAAATCTTTGGAAACTAGAAAAATATGAACACATGTTTACACTTCCCTGTTTGTGATCTGTCTGCGAACTACACTGATAACATTTGTTATTCAACTTCTTATAATATTCATAATAAATAAGATAGAATAATGAATAATAAGCTCGATAGTATACAAATAATTCAATTAAAAAAAATATTTCTAATATTTATACTTTTACTATTGTCGAATCTCAATCTGTCTACATACTCTTTAATTATAATAAATGACGTGAAGGTTACCGGAAAGTAAATTTCAGTTCACTTCCTTATCTTTTTAAGGAATGAACCCATGCTTTTCCAAAAAGGAGTAGCATTTCGTCGGGAAGTTGAGATTCTTTTTCCGTTAACTCCCTCCTCTGTCTATTAAAAATGGGTCACAAGTCTACAAATGCGGATGTCTATATACAAAAATAATTGTATTTATTTAGTTTAAACCTCAGTCTCTAACACCCTAAAAATTGGGAAGAAGAGTGACCAGAGACGGACCTATCATATCGTTTACATACATCCAGAAAAACATATTTTAACGTGACATTATCATTTGAACTTCTCTATTATACGAGGCACGTAGCGAATGGTTGCGCCGGGCAACGGGTACGGATAGTGCCGGCTAGCCCCGGGGCAATCTGCAAGTTCTAGAAACTTTTACATCTGCAAGGATCGACACGACACCACGCGTGCTGTCCTCAGGCAGTACAATTTTCTCTTGACCAAATTTTTATAGTTTTCGTTCAACAATTAATATTATTCTTATGTTTTATAAAAATAAACTAAGTTATAAGAATTTCTCTCTCCTAAAATCAATAATGGTAGATTTTCTTTTTAAGGAGAACCCTAAATTACTGGAAACATTGCAGCCTGTTACATTTTATTGGCTCCTATATCACGGGAGCACTCAGTCAAGCCACAAATTCCACGCATTCTATCCCCAATTCCGCGCAGTCACCGCCCCCGCGCCGCGCGCCGCCCGGCCCTCACATAAACACTTTTGTGTGAATTCATCGATATCAAACTGGCGGTAATAAAGATAGATTAATGGCCGCCCTAACAACTCTGAGTACGGACTCGCCAATGGGAAAGTGGACGGGGTTCGTACGATCTGCAGAACTGACGCCGGCTGCTCTATTGATTGGAAGGCCAGGGGCAATTTATTGGGAAGTCTAACAAACACAGTTCTAATGTATATTAATTTCTTTGTATCAGACTCTAAATACTCCCAATTAAAATTTACTACATCATGTAACTTCGTTATTTGAAATGAAATTATAATAGTAAACAGAATATAAGAATTCCTTACACTTAAATAATATTACACGGCTTAAATTGATAATGAGTATAGTTCAGTGGCAATGTATAATAACAGCGTTTTAAGTGGATTCACAAATATACTAGATGTATGTGTTCATATTTTTAAGATATAATCTAGCTATCCATACACTAACTGACATTAAACACGACGCTGTGGAGTAAATCTGTAGTAATGAAATATATAATTCGATAAACGTACGAATAGACAACAAAACAGAAACCTCATATAAACACATCCACTGCAAGAGGTCTCGAAGCGCTACACAGATTGTAATCCCGATAACGACCGAACTACCCCGAATATATCCTTGACCCGGTCCCCGGGGAACCCCCGCCGAACGTTCCTTAAAGTTATAACTGGCCGCCCCGCGGCAAATCTACAGAAAGGACCTAGGACATACACACTGGGACTCTAAATTCTAGTTACACTTTAACCACGATAGTGTTATTGTCTGCATACTTCACTGAAGAGATATAATAACAAATATCATACATATCATTTTTAGTAATATTATAAAGGAAATGATGTTATTAATTATTTTACAAATAGAATTTTCTTTAATTCTATTTACCTTAAATTTACAGTTTTCCACCTTATTGTATAAAAATTGCCGGCAAAAGTAGGTGTGTCAAAATAAAATAAAATATTATAGGTGTTAAAATGCTAGTGAACAGTATCTTGATTTATTAAAAAAACACTGAGTATATGAAAAGGGCGTAAAATTTAATATCACTTGTACGAGGCCTCCAGTCTCTCACAACTTAGATGATATCTGAAGGAGGCTTGATTTATTTCGTAACAGCTTAAGTGTACACTTAACTTGACAGCACTAAGATTTATGACTCGATTTTTTCCCTTATGAAAGGCACTACGTATGTGCCGTTCTAATCTCCAACTAAAATCTTAAAGTTTTCCGCTCTCTCATATTATTAAATACAATTTCACACAACAATATTTGCTCTAGTTACAAATAGTAATACAATTATTTATATTACTATTATTCTAATATTTATAAGTCATGTTATTCACCTTTCGAATTAAGACTTTTCATAATTTTTTTTTAATTCTTCATGCCGAAAAAAATCCGGTTCGAAGGACCAACATATAAAAAATACTAGGAAGAGGTTTACTTTTATTATCCATTAGTAATCTTTGTTTACAACATGTTAAAAAAAACCACTAACATTTTTGCCCTATCACATTTCTAATATTAAATGTTTCTCCTTTATAAGTAAGGTTTAGCAAAATGTATGTTCCTAGAATCTAAAAATGCAATTACTAAAAGAAATGTTGACAAAATAATAAGTAGCCTGAGTCACAATGAAATGTAACACGCGTACATTTCTTATGATGGTCTGTCATTATCGAAAGAAAACTCATTAAGGGTGGTTTTGGAAATCCGTTTCCGTGAAATCCAAAAGAAATGCTTCAGAGCGATGTTTTTCATTTCACTGTTAAGAATCTCACGGGCCAATGAAAATAAATGTAGAAAAATACGACCGCGAAGAATAAGGTGCTCTTATTTACGTCTTAAATGCCTCGAAAGCAATTCTGAAATTTATATTTTTGTGTTACGATATTCTTGATTGTGTTAAACGTTACTCTGACATGAAATTGAATATCAAGCGCTCGGATTAAATGACGCTAAAAACAAACATAAAACCTTCAAACATAGATATATAGAAATGTAAAACATTATATAAGAAATCTAGCTTTAATTATCAAATTAATTCATTTATCTATACTGCAGAACGGAGTCAACGTAGGTAAAACTCAATGGCATAGTGGGTGTGACCAGTTTATTCTCTCGCCATAGTCCCCGTAGCACGGCAATTCACACCGCGCTGGTAACACAGAAGGGGAAGCCCCCAGATGTCGCACACGCAAATTATTTACTGCCCTTTCTTTTGTTAGCAGCCAGTATCTCAATATACTTTATCCGCAACTACATAAAATATCGATAGCTCACCTTAACGTAATGCTAACGTATATCTAAATATTGCAAAAATTTTAGGATACATAATTTGTCGCTAACCAAACTCGTAAAGGATGAGTTTAACAACTTTTTTTCAATTATTAAAAATAAACATGACAACAAGGTCGCAGCAGACATCTCTTTGTCTTTGTGTCACAAAATTGATATCTTTGAGACTTTAGATTGTATACCTTACACGATCATCAAAAGTGTTTAATAACTTAGACTCAATAAATAGCTATAACGCAGTAAAAAATGCATAAAAGTATTAATGATTCTATAAAATAAACAAAACAAATCGACCAAAAAAAGCACGGTATTCACATAAAAGCTGAACGCGAAGTCAGTCCGCGTCGTCCAGTCACTGAATGTCGGTTAGTATTCGTTATCTAAACCATCGCAATCCAATTGCAAAAAAGCACCGGCGGCCGAAACAAAACTACGGACATTGGAATTAAAAACGCCTGAAAATTTTTCCGCCAATAACACGCGAAGTCCACGAGCGGCCGCGGCGGCGGGGAGCGAGGCGGAGAGCGGCAGCGAGGCACATAAAAAAGTCGGAAACATATGTTGTAGGATAAAGTGCATCGACCGCATTCCCTTTCCACGTTCTAATAATACGGCTAGTTAGCGCCCGCTCTTCAGATTGCCTTTTATTAAAACGTTGCCGTATTTTTATTAGCGTTTCTTTCGTTACTTCCTACTCGTAATTACGTTTTCTTTTTAAATTCGCTATAAATTTATTACTTTACCTGGCAATTAAGCTATTTATTTTACACTACTAAGTTTTCACAATCCACGTTATGAAGAAATTATGAGAGCAGAGTTTTTGCAAAACCAGTATTCTAATAACTATATGTACCTACTTTGACTTGCCTTGATGCTTATGAGAACTACTGTCTACAGAGTGAGTAAAAATGAATGAGTACACATAAAGTGAGTGCCATAATGGTACTTATATGTAGCTAGTCGATACGATATTTAGAAAACTATTAATCAATATCTAGCTATGGCAACACAACCAGGTCAGGTAGTACTTTAGTCATAACAAACATTGGAAACTTTTTCACCGACCTTAGTAAACATGAGCATGAAATTTCAAAAGCTTTAAAACACACATGAGACTCGGATCCCGGAAGCGAATCGAAAAAAAAATTGAAAACAAATAATTTGAGTTTCCAGTCGCAATATCGCAATACAAAATGTTGGACATTAATCAAACGAGCGTTTTAAATGGAAAACGATTTCTTTTCATTTATCCATTATACAAAATCACTTGGCGTATGCTCATATTATATTTAATAATGTAAAAAGACATTCGGAAAATGGATTACAGTCTCTATATTTAATATTGAAAATGTCAATGAATTTAAATAATTCTCTTAAAGTTCTAGACATTAGGCACGAAGTTAGTATTAAATATCGAATATGGCTTTTTTCTCAACTGAAAACCCTGTCATGGTAAACGTTAATAGATTAATACGATGGTAATAATACCAGGGATGCAGTCAGGGTTCCTGTTATGTTCCGAATGGACGTCCGTGGCAACTTTTTGATAAAGGTCGCACGTATGCCTCCTATTCTTACAAAAATAATTACTTTTAAAATCGACGCCTTGGCATTAAATAGACTCAATACATACCAAACAATGAAAGTTTATCATAATAGGTTTAATGTTTGTTCAGTAAATTCATCACTTAATGAAGATAAGTTATTAAACAACATGATCTAAACAATGTGAAACTTCAATGTTCCACGATCGTTTTGTATGCAAACTATTCGTAGCAACTGTGGGAACTACACGAGCTAGAACGCCCGTAGCGCTACAGCGAGATACGTAAGCGAAGCGATCACGGAAAACACAGTTCGCTTTGCGGTCACATAATGAGCCGGTCAAATGGTGCGTTGAACTAGTGACAAGAATACGAAACAAAAGAGAACCGCTTTTGTTTGTGGATTTTTCGGTACCAAATACAATCTTACTAGACAAGATTAACCGTTTCGCTAGCGTTTCGTGTTCGCGTCAGATACGCAATGCCTTTAGCTTACGGGCCACAGTACTGCGCCGTAGTAATCAACCTGCTACGATCGCACGGCGTGTTTGTTTGTTTATATCTCACAAACTGCGCGGCAAATTGAAAACAAATATTCAAGCCTTTAACATATCCACACAGACAAACTATGACTTTTGTTTTCTCAACTGTTCATTGTTAAAGATGTGTTTTTCTAGTTTGAATTGAATCAAAATATTTATAAATGGAACTGTAAAGAACACAAACATACTTATATTAGCTTTATCAAGCGACTTCGTCCACGCAGAATTAAAAACAAAACTAAAGTGAGTTCTTAATGTCCATTGTTCTCACTGTCAACACTAAGGGAGTCGCTTAGTAACCACTAAAAGAGGTAAAGTGCTAAAACGTATTTGTAATAATAATAAAACCTGTACAAGAGTCAGTTATTACTATCCCACTCAATCGGAACTCCACCGGTGCGAACACAGAGCAGTGAACATTTCGGAACTAATTTGCAGACGCAATAAATCTTAAGTGAACGCAACACTCGCCCCGACTTGTCGTTCAAATTAACTCCCTTATGTTCTGTTCTGTGCTACAAATGTGCAGTTTAGGATTCATTAGACTTGCCCACATAAATTGCTTACACTTTGCTAATGTCATCGTACAATTGTGAACCTCGTGATTTTACTAGGAAACTAGTATTTATTAAAACAACCGACTAGAGATTGTCCTAGCATTATTACATTTAGTAAAGCTTTAGGTTATACAAAAAAATGTTAGTAACACATTGAGCAGTAGATAATTGATTTTATATTTCTTTAATGATATAATTGAAGGCTTAATTTACATGGTTATTGTACGACTGGTGATAACAGTCTCAAGACTAACAATTTAATCTTGTTGTCTCGTTGTAAAATCATTCGTTCGGTGTAAACAAACGCCGTATCTATGTGGCTGTATCGAGTTTCGCAATAAACTTTCAGATTCCTCTCACTAATTAACTTTTACAGCGCTTCATCTGCATATCGTACCGATAAGTCTCACATTTAAATTTATTGACGCCCGTTTAATTGTTGTGCGGTTTTAAATTGTCGCGAGTTTTCATCTCGGAACAACTGAGCTTCATACATTTTGTTTTAATTGAGATTATGGTACTCCAATAAATATGAGTTAGATACTGGCCAGCTTCGCAAGTCTTGTATTGCCTGGCTATGCCAAGCAGTTATTGCTTTTTTGAAAATTAGTTTCAGTCTGTTAAAAAGAACATCCAATTGTTTCATTGCGGTAAAACAAGTGAATTAAACTATTAAAACTTTCGTGAGCCATTTCACTATACTTCTTATAAAACGGCTTAACTCACGTGCAACTCGGTGTCCCACTCACCCTGAAGATGAGCCCCCGATGGGCTCGAAACTAGTCGGTACTGACACCGAGTTGCACGTGAGTTAAGCCGTTTTATAAGTAGTAAAGACAAGTGAAGCTTGTGACTTCAATATTTAGTCATTTATAATACAGTTTCTGTGACAATGTTAAAAGTAAGTATACATAGTAACTCAGATGCAAATGTATCCATCCCGCACTAAATCCATTTAGTTCACAACAAAATGAGTTTTCGAATACACTAAGATTTATCGACAGTCAAAATCTAACTGCAGGTCAACAAAGCTCGGGGGACAGTCACAATTTGCGAGGGTAGCCGCTCCATTTCAGATTTTACACGCCTTGCTCTTTGACCGATGCACACGGAACCATCGCTTCAAATCAATCACAACAATTTACTTCACATACATTGCTTCGTTACGAACACTTCAAAATAATTCTACAAAGTACAACACGCAATGGAATACCACATCATATACATGTCGTTTGTAGTTCAGTATAAAGTGTCGTATAGTAGTGGCCCCGGATAAATGATCGTACCAGTCCGAGTGCACCAAAACGAATGTCTAGCAAACCTCACGCATTCAATTACTCTCCGCACTGTGTTTTACTTATTTATTTTTTGTATTCCTATCCACCTTACACAGGAAACTTTATATGTTATAATAATTACATTACACACAATACTCTCTTCACCAAGTGAAAGAATCATCACTTATCAATGAACATCAGAACAACAATCTCGCTTCTTTGCCCTCACTTGAAATCATAACATTTTCATTTGAGCACGACAGACACAAGATAATGGTGTAATATACCGTTTGTACTGGTACGATAGACTAGACATTAAACTATACTGGACCATAAAAAAGAGTCTAATCATCTGATCCAAGGACGTCACATCCCTTGCGCATCTGCTTTTTATAATAAAAGTCAAAAGGCAACCATATCCATTTCTTTCCTGCAATACTCCTGCATTTCGCCATTTTCGGTGGTACCATCAATTTTCTTGAAATCCTTTATTTTATATCTATATCAGCTCGAGTACAGTGGTTGCATCAGAGTCGACATCGCACTTAACTGTCACATTTCAAAGCAAGTTTCGGTCAGACGTTGTGGGAATTGCCGCCGTGACTGCCTCTATGATGCTACTGAATATTCAATCAATAGCGGGGCCCTAGCCTAGCGGGACGTTTCTCACAGAGTAGCAATATTAAGTTATAAAGATGACTTACACCCAAACCAGCAAACCTAAAATAGTCATAAGTTAATTAAAACAGTCGTCCGTTTCTAAATTTGATGCGACAAATGCCTTGTAGTTAAGATAAAGGATTTCCGATCATATGGTCGATGATTCGAACCCCATCCGAAATGTAAACCGTATCCTAGCACGAGTCTAGAGCTTAATTTGAATAGTAGAAGAAATATTAGTCAATTAACAAAAAACCTGCTAAAATAAAAAGAAAATGGTTTTTCAAACATTACGTTTGCACAGAGTATTAATTTGGTGTTTACATATTTTATACAATTCCCGTAACGTCTTATGAAAATAGGGTTAGCCCTGATATTAATTGACTCATAAATAAGTCGTCAGGTGTAACCTGCGGTTGCCCACAGTGCGGTTACTTAGTAAATCGCCCGCATTGAGGTAACCAAACTAATATAGCAAGCCTAGTTTAGGTTTTGCATTTGTAATACAAAATATATTGCCTATATGTTCCTTCACCTTCTAAAAAAAACGATGAATTTGAGTGTTATTTTTTGTTTTAATATTAGGTTATTTTTTTTTTCTATTTTTAATATTTTTCTTGTCACTAATTAAGCAAAGCTTGTGCTTGTAGGATATGGTTTACGACAGCAATTAATTGGCGGGATTCGAACTTTCATTCACGTCATCAGAAATCCGTACCCTCAACCATTAGGCTATTGGAGCTAAAATTGTCAGCTTTTTTTATAAGGTAGTGCGCAAATTGCAGTCACGAATGATTAATCCGCGTGCAATAAGTACCAACCTTCTTAATCTGTGATAAACAAGTCAGTAACAAGACAGTGGCCGCTGCGAGCTCGCGTGCCGGAGATTCTCCGTTTGATAAGACTTTACCGTTTTTACAAGGAATTTAAATTTTATCTGATACTTTTAATTAATTCTACTTTCCAATTTTTTTTTATTTAATGTGGTTTTAAAATTAATTCTTGTGAATACGGGAGACATATTAAAATGAAAGATAATAAAATGGTTTATTATAAATGTTATTACGATAAAGAACGATAAATTCCTTTTTACTCAAACTCAAGGCAATACATGAGTCATTTACTGTTACTATAAAATCGCGTGTAACACACACTAAAATAGTTTGCAAGTCCTACTTCAGTACACTACATTTTAGTACGCGTGTACACATGCTGCCTAGGCCTAAATGAGTTCCTCGATCCGATAGCAGCTGAATATTTTACTAAATAGCTGGAGAGAGCGGCGATAGTGTGGACCGTGCCTTACACCGCACTGAACGAACCGTTTGATAAGCAAATGTTTATCACACGTGTATCTTGAGTTAGGTAACAACACACTAGTTTTGTATGCTTCTACGCGCCTAAATAATTTAGATATTTTACAAAAGGACTTTCTATACTGGATTTTGAATCGAACTGGTTAAAGATGGACGTATTTTCTCAGCTTGAAAACATTTGAAAGTACCGTATGCAAAGAACACATTAGGCGTTTTAATAACGCGCGTTTTAAAAAAATGGTTCTATGTTACAGCATGAAGGAAGCCGCTGCCTCATGTGCACAAATACGAATAGAACGCGCATCATCGAAGCTTATGCGTCAAAACGCCTAGTATGTTGCCGCTGCTTGCTGTGGTTTATTTTTTTCTGTAGCCGAAAGGAAACTACGGTTTTCGGACAAGTGGCTGCTGCTGGAGGGCGCTCCCGACTTGAGCTGGTCTTAAATCCCTTACATTGTGAACGCCTCGATCGCCTCAATTGGAACGCCTATGGTATAGGGATTAATATTCACGGTTAGGCTATAGCGTAAGTTGTATAATGTAAAAGTTTTTTACGAATAATTTTACAATCACAGTCGGCTTGTAATAAAAGCCGGGCTATATTCAACTCGCTCGTTCCCCGCGAGTCGCCTATGTTTTATAGTCGCACTAAAGTCGAGAGATTAACACGGAAGCGCATAAAGGTAAATCCAAAATAAAAACTTTGCAACATTCAAACATTTCTCGTGGTGTCCGTTCGCAGAACTAGCCCATTTCAGAGATACGTTTGTCCATGTTTTGCTGCACAATGGAAAAACAAAATACGGCGTACGTATATTCTTTTGTCTGCTGACCCTAGCGCGCTGTGTGCTCAGTTGCTTCTATGTGTGAATGGACGTTGATAAGAACCGAGTTTGTTTCTAAATTGTGTGAAACGAATTTGTAATTTCATCATCTTGTTTACTTATTTTTCTTTTGATCTCTTGTGATTATTTTAGGTGTTATGTGTACTACATAAATAAATTAATAAATAAATAAATATGAATCCCTTTTTTTTTAATTTCGGGCAGACGAAGACGCCGATATTACTTATTTTTTATTTGCCTTTTAAAGATAATTGCTTTTCTGAAACCCTTTGCACGAGGTAAGGTTCGAGCTGTCCATGTTCACGTCATTTTAGTAACTGTGATAACAAGTTTCTTTCAATTGCATATATTCAACGAGATGTTTACTTACGATAAAAAAAACCAACGCGATCTGTCTCAGATCTCTAAAATCTTCGTACTTGTAATTTTAAATCGTGTATTTATTTTCTAATATATTTGCGTTCCTTCAGTAGAGTTACGGAAAAACAATAGGAAAGCCTAGCTGTATCTGCGGCCGCGCTTTTGTTTGTCTATCCAACACATTATGCAAGTTTGCGGGATTGCATTTGTGCTCGTATATCTTTATGTAAATTAACTTTAAAGATAAACCTTCTGTATTGTGCGCTTTTAAAAATGTTTCACAAAATGTATTCAGTGAATTATGTTTCCTTTTGCCTATACTGCTTACTGCGAGACCGGCTACATACATTTCTACTAATTAAGCAAAATATTATTTGTAGATTTTTTTATTATACATTCTATATCGAAATTTTAAACAAAACGAGGAAAAATTTATTAATGTATTAAAAATTATGTAAAAAAAAATAAAAACCAAGAATAAAAGTAGCCATAAATAAACTCAAATCCATTTAAGCAAAAAAAAAATACATTTTATTTTGTTGCGCGACATTCAGAAGAATATTGACTTGTATCGACATTGGGCGCAGTCGCGCGATGTTGGCCGTGTGCTTAAAGAATTGGAATATTATTATTTGAAGTATCAATGTGTGCAGCGCACCGCTGGAGATGGCGTATTTTTATGAAGTTAGATGTCTGACATTGAGCCGGGACGAGTTAACAAGATTTCTGAAATGGAATGGAGAGGTTGAATCGAAATATGAGGACATGCTTATTGTAGCCGCTTTGTTCGCCGGTGAACAGTCACAAATGTTCGGCCGTCAGTCTACATTGTATTTATATTGCTAATTCAATAATATAATTTATTGTTCGTACGTATTGGAATAGACATTCGCACTTTAAATTAAATTTTCAATGTTGACGTGTCAAAAAAATATCACATAATAGTTCTGAAATAATTGCATTAAATTCTTATCTTCCCGTCGCAAAAAAAAAACAATTTAAGATTACATACTTCGTTAATAAATATGTTCTTAACATGTTCGTCAAGTATTCGTGAAATCTCGTCATAAATAGAGGCGGTCCGTCTGTCAGACAATTTTGGAATATTCAGCGTTACTGCTAGTGTGATGCGCTTGAATATTCAATCGATAGTGTGAACCACGCCTAACGGCCGCCGCAAGCCAGGCGCCGGCGAACTTGTGGACACGAGATGAGACATATAAAATAAACAATATTTTTTAAACAAAACGTTACTTAGTTATAAAGTGTAGTAAAGTGTCGGACGTCATCAATTGTCATGTTATTAAAAGATTTCTGTTAGTTTTCTTTGTCATCAATTTGTACAAAATATAGAAACTTTTTTCGTATCGGATATGAAATCATCAACAGACAATCCGGTGTTAGGGAAACAGGTGAATCTCATATAAATTTGACTTACTAAACACCCTCGGTGGCCTTCCTCTGATGCCGGGGCTCTCAGCGCTGGGCTTTAGCACGACCTGGAGGAGAAACTGGTTCCTCGTGCTCTATCAGGTAAGCCTCCTGTGCCGAATAACGGGTTCCGGTCTCTATGTATGTATGTCCGGTCTCAATGTAATAAATGCAGTCACGTGCCACCTCGATGATCGTTCACCTCCTCCAGCTTCGAGGTACCCACTTGTGCGGAGAGAAAAAAAGCGCCGGCTACTCTCGGCAACCGTTTGCCACCAAAATTTAAATTGACCGCCCGCGGACTACAGGGCAACTGCACCGAACACCCCTTCTCCTAGCATTCCAAAGTTCTGTCATGTCATTATTTATTGAATGTCGGTCTTTTCAATAACCAAATCCTAATATGTAACCAAACTACTAGGTCTAAATTGAACTCATTACTCCGATAGTAAGTACCGATAATTAAAAATGTTAATCTCGGCGGCTCGTGATCGAATTAAAATGTAAATTGCACCTATCGTGGCCGCGGCGTTCGCTCATCCCGCGCGCCACCACCCACTTGCCTGTACAAAAATGGACTAGCCGAAGAGCCAACAGCCGCTGTCTTATCGTCCATTCTAACACTTACCGTCTTTATCGACGCATACTCAATGTAAAATTCTCACACAAAAAACGAGCACACGAGCAAGTTTATATCTCATTGACGCTTTTTATTTGACATATGAGAATTGACGATTGACGAGTCCTGTCTCTTAGACGTCTAAGTATTCAACGCCTAACTTTGTGACGTTGAATAAAACATGACCGCTGTCATCTGTAATTTTAAACGGGCGACGTCTTGCGATTTCAATATAACATCGCTTAAGTTTTAATATAAGGATAATGTATGCTGGCCGGGCCGGGGAGCGCCGGGGAGCGCCGCGGGGCGCCGCCATATTGGACGTAGACTTCATCATTATTTCTCTCTATTTCTCCTCTTGAATAACAAATAATGTAAATGACATAGTGATTTGTTTCGATTGATATAAATGCATTTTGTAATTGTAGCACGAGTAGGATATGTTGATAGACGTCTATTCACGTCGGTACAACGAATGACACTGGCAGTAGAGGACAGTGTGGACACTACAGCAACTTCCACTTCACTTTTTTCTTCCTTGTTTACAAAACTACAAGTACATAGTAGGTTAGTAGTCAATCTTTCAATTGTTATAAATGTCAAAGTATGTACTGATGCATGTTATCACGAAGTCTAATACGGCTCAACGGTAGGTTAGAATGTGGAGTAGCGAATGGGATAGTAGTTTAGTTATATATTTGTTCTACCCTTCAGTCGCCGATGACAGTTATTCCAGTATAAAGACTAAGTTTACCTTAGAACATTCCTGTTTTTATGAATGCAAAGAATATAAGTTAAATAATATTGTAATCGATAATGTTTCCCATATACATTTTGCAGCATTGAAACACTTAACATAAATTAAATGAATATTAAAATTTTATTCGTCGAAATGTATAAAATGGAAAGTACTTAAACTAGTATATGCAGGAATATTTTACATTAGATTAATGGGCAAGGTAAGCGATTGCGGCCGCCGGCGCCGGATCCGAATAATTACCACTAAATATTCATAACATGATCACAGGCCTCTAAATGGTTATGCATGTGCTCGAATTATTCAACAATAAGTCTGCAAACAACACCAACAAACATTTTATCATTGCACATCAAAATGTAATGCGCCGTTATTCAGAATAATCTATTAACAAAAATCCAATAATAAATTTGTAACAAATTTAACAAACGCTCTCCTCCTGAATGAAATGGAAAAGAGGAAGTATTCAAGCTAATATGTTTGAAAATGTTTCAACAAACTTGTACTAAATTTGATCTAACATACAATTGAAATTGCGCAGAAAATTCGACAAAGTTCAAGACCACAAACACAAGAGCCGGAGCGGCCGCGAATCTTTCTCGCAGCCTCTAACGCTGAGTATCGCAACGTTTGCGTCCCATTCGGCGCCAAATTGTGGGAACACCTTGTTTACTTAAGGTTCCGCACCTGGTTACGTTCTATTGAAGCGATTCACGTTATTGCGGAGCGTTCGCGTATTGCTCGCTTGTAACGGCCACATTTCTACCCGTATTTACTGTGACTGCCTGTTCCAAACGATCTCGGTCTGCCGTCTTAAGGATAAAGATGTAAAGTAACTGTCTATTACATCGTTTGCGTGCCAAAGGGCTTGGCGTTTCTGTTCCGCTTTAAAATATATTGGAAACGTTAAGAAGGTTCAGTAATATTATGTTCTCTTCTAACATTCAGTTCTACTGTACTACCGTTTTTTAGTTTTCTTCATATCCCACAAAAAACGTAACAATTTAAATAAACGAGTGAGAATGAAAAAAACGAAAACATTTATTTGTTTGTAGTCGCAACAACATGTTGCAATAACGACGGGGCTCGGGATAAAGAAGGCAGGGCTGGCGGGGGCTAGCGGGTGCGGGGAGGGACGGGGGCAATTAGGAGCACAATTAGAGGACAGTGTTGCGGATTACGGCCGCATACGTCGCCGAGATTCGCATTCCGCCCGCGCACTGGCAGACCTTGCCAACTATTAAGACGTTGCGAACGCGTGCTCCCACGTTTTATAGCGTTTCAAATTGCACTTAATATTTTTCCCCCGAAATTGCTAGTGTGTAATCCGAGGATTTGTTGGGAGAAATCGGCGGATACCCTCCCACTGAACGATTTTATAGCGGCCGCCTTAGGATCACGGCGGGGTAAATCACGCGCACTCTATGAAAACCTTCCCAAGTGGACTCCGTGTCAAATATATTTTTTATTCTTTTACAATTGCCATGAAAATGAGCGTCATCTCGAGTATTTTACTTTTACATCATAATAAGGAACTTTCTAATATGATTCCAATAACCGTCTTAAAGTCATTTTGACTACGTGTGGTCACAAAGGACCAAACATAATAAAAATGCTCTATCGATTTATCTGGTCAGACAAAAATAAAATAAAAAAAATGTTTTAATGCCTTCGCTGGCTAATCCATAGCAGATTTATTTCATGTACAGCATAACCGCGGCGCGCTATATGTCTCGCAAAGTGGCTCACTGCGCGCGGCCTCGGGATTTACATAAGTGTCGAATCGCTTCACTAACAGAATGTGCACAATAAATACACTCGGCAACCGGCGAACGATTTAGTGTATTTGTTTCTTTCAAAACCAGGTATTTAAGCCAATTCCGTGTTGTTTATGGCTTTTGTGAGACATTTATTTATAAAGAAAGATTGTAGTGTAAACATTCTTTATCTACTCACGTCTATTTTAAGATTTTAATAATTTTTAAATAAATAAAAATCTATTATGATCATTTATTCTTTAGTGCGTTGCAACCCTATTGTTTATAAATCTTCATCGTCGAAATAAGTTTACATATTTTGTACACACGTGATTTATTACACTTGTCTTTTTGTACCAGCACATTAATACAAACGCACGTTCAATAGAAGACACAAACCAACAAACGCTCAAAGAACAATCTTGTCCGCAACTCGCGCAACAAAACAAAAGCTAACCGCAGCAGAGAACAAACGCGGGGTGATACTATGTTCACACGAGGGCGTCACAATGCGGCAGAATAGTGAACAGTACTGCTATTGTGTGAACGCATACTGTAAAACAGTTAAAACTGAGCGTGTTTTTTGATGAGAAACAATACCTTGAGACACTGCTAGTGTTGGCAATTACTTGTCATACGGGCTCAAACTCATGGGTATTGACTTATATAATTATGAGGCCCGTTACCGACTAAAGTAACTCTCTCGATAGGCTCCGTAATCCACAGAAGGACTACAGTCAAGTTTTATTTCATGGCGATAATCTTAGAAATATTGCTAAATCTTCTAACACTCTGTGCTTTGGTTACTTTTTCTACTATACCTGTCTCGGCGTGTGCATCTTATCAATAGTATTGTTCATCTGTGTACTGTTCTGCTTTAGTGCCCTCGTGTGAAATTGCATGATGCAGAAACCACGAAGGCCAAAGCAGAGGAAATTAAAACCGATAACATTTTCCCCATCTACAGATAAGTGAACGAGGAGTTGCCTTGCTTTAATTATTTTGTACCAGCTCAATTTATTTGTAGTCATTTTTATGTATCATTTAATTTTATAAGATTAAAAGGTTTAAATTTTAATGCGAATAAACTTAAACAAAAAAAATGAACTGCAACTTTAAAAAACTTAGTGTATTTTTAGAAGTACATTTTTCTAAAGTTGGTTACACAACTTATCTTTTGCTCATACATAAACTGTACCTGTACAGTTGGACTGTTCAATTAAAACTAAAGTAGTACAAAGCTTACGAAACTTTCCGTTTGTGTCTTCATTTCGTATAACTTTTACTAAAATAAATATTGTAACAGTAAATACAAAGTGAACAACATTGTCAGGTTAAAATCAACTTAATGATTATCAAATAAAGTGCTTGAAAAGTTAAATGAACAGTAGTAAATCGGCTGTCAAACGTAACAAAATCATTTATTTAACACTAGATCTCTAGAACAGAAACCGAAGAATGTTTAATGTAGCGCCGGCCATGAGCTGCACTTTATCGCCGCCAGCGCTGAGCTATACGGCGGAGCAACTCATGAAGTATTCCACGAGATTTACATTATGGTTTACAGTTTACTTTTACGTCTTAGTCTGGTCACTTCATCTGACCTTGGAAAATCACAACCTAACCTAATCTAATCTAGGTTACTATATCCTAAGAAATAGAGTTGGTAAGTTTATTTTGTGGCATAACTTTTCAAAGATCTTTTGAAATAAAAAAAAAATCGCTTCACTTCATCCCAACGGCTCGACAAACATCTTTTCAGTGGCACTGAATGCAGGCCTAGAGCGAACTCAATTTGACACAAAAGGAGCGGAGTGTCGGCGCTGACAGGCTTAAGTGACGCCGGGTGTGAAAGCATGTATTAGCTTTATGGAAAGCTCCACGCGCCTACTGAAAGGGAAGCTCGATTTAAATGTTAATATTTATTTATATATTTACAGCAGAATACTAAGTGACATATTTTGCTTTTTCAAACACCGTTGAAGTCGCTTGGTACGAGAAATCTGAACTGGCAGATTGTTACCGTAAACATTTAATGACAGTTTTTACAATTTGAATAATTAAACTACATAAGTTTTAACAATTTCGTCATAGAATGGTTACAGGTTTCCAAATTTTTACCATATAAATATGAATAGTTTTAAATTAATAACTTCTACATTTTACTGCTAAAATATACGTTTTTTATACTTATCCGATCGATACAAATGAATGTAAACAAAATAAAATGTTCATTGAATACTAAAGGACATTCTTTGTCCGACTGAATTCCATTTTCATTGTGTTCTTGTTCTTGAGTCGTCGTCCTCAAAGCTTTCCTCGCATTAGCTTTTACTGCAAATTAC
The DNA here is from genome assembly GCA_027563995.1 of Papilio gigon. Classification (NCBI taxonomy): domain Eukaryota; kingdom Metazoa; phylum Arthropoda; class Insecta; order Lepidoptera; family Papilionidae; genus Papilio; species Papilio gigon. Next base: position 529,828 of record JAODUI010000030.1, on the reverse strand, counting down.
TTTATTTCGTCTCCTTATATTTCTATTGGTCAACCTCTTTTACGTTTTAAATGACTTTTACCTTGTTCTTGCACACTTTTGATTATTTATATTCAACAAGTTATTTGTAAATTAATGTTTAAATGACTTTTTCTCGTAAATTGTAATCTAGCGAAATGTTTTGTTTGTTAATGAATACGAATTTACCTGTCAAATTTAATTACAATATTCTCATCGCGTTGCGGTCAATATTTAGTAATAAAATATCCAATAAAAGAACATAACTATATCATGAATATTAATAAAATATTTCAGCCCGGGCCACGTCATCTATAAAATTAAAAAGTTTATCGCTGTAGCCGCTCGTAAAAGTAAAATGGCAGAGGGAGCCACAAGAAAATGGACACCAAGATATATGCGACACTCGATGTACGCACAATTTTATGAGTCAACTTGTCTTCTAAAATTATTATGTATATATAGTGCAGGGCGACGGTACACATATTTTTTTTATTATCATAGCCGAAATCTTACTAATATTGTTAATAATCATACTAAACGTAGCTCTTATTTCGCCTTGAGATTTATATACTTAACAAAATTTCAATGTCCGTAAGAATATGTCAAAATGAAATCTATATTTTCCAAACATTATTTTTAAAATTATATTCCTTATGTTACTTATAAAACAGCTTAACTCACGTGTAAATCGGTGTCAGTACCGACTAGTTTCGAGCCCATCGGGGGCTCATCTT
>JAODUI010000030.1:514473-528508 GCA_027563995.1 Papilio gigon | reverse complement strand
GTGAATAAAACAGCGAGTCCGTCTAGGCAGAAGTCTTCTATAAAATTAACAATTCTTATCACTGTCGCCGCTCGTAAAAACTCATGAATGTAACGGAATAGCGCTACATGTACTACTACGAAAATACGATCTGAATCGTCCGTAGCAAAGGCTACGAAATCTCGTAGCAAGGTTACATTTTGTGAGTCAAAGTATTTTGAGACAATAAGTTAAATGTCTCCTATTTCTTCTTGTACGTTTGGTAATTACAACATAAAAATAGAATCAATTCAGTAGAAAATAAAGATTCGGAGTTAAACTTTGAAGCTAGTCAAAGCTGCGATAACCGTATTTACTGCCACCAAAAAAAAGTGAAAAATCTGGATAACATTAACGAATGCAACTCGATTACTTCAGTTATAAGTAAGCCGATGGTAGGGGTGCGGCAGCAGTAAAAATCTCACTATCGCGTGACTTGTGAAAAAAGCACTTTGACAGCCGTGAAGTAGGAATAAAAAAGCAACATCCATCCAGTGCGGCGGAGACATAAAACTGCATTTTTACGGTGCGCCCAGTAGTAAAATTCAGCTCGTTCCGCGGAGCGCCCGCGCCGCCGCCGCTGCCGCCGCCGCGCCTCTTCTTTTAACGATCATCAAATTTAGATTTCGGACAATGTTCCAATCATGTTTAACTCGTATAAACATTAAAAACACAAATGAAAGTAAAAATATCAACGATTTAGAAGATTGACAATTTTAATGTATCCAATAAAATTATAGTAAAATTAAGCAGGAAATAAGTTAAATCAAAATGACACAAAGTTTTATAAAATGTATAAATATAAGAGTATTATCGGTAGTAAATCACAGGTAAATAGCGTAATGTTGGGATAAACTCAGATAAAAGGTATAAATTACGGTTAAAATTGAATCCGTTCTTTCAATAATAATTTTGGTAGCATCGACTGAATCGGCCGACTTCGTTGAGTCGCGCTAAATCCCACCAAGAATGTAAACCAAGGGATGAGGTATTTACGTATTTTTAAAATAGCGGACATGGAACATAGTTTTTCCATGTGTCTACTGTTGAGTAAATCGGCTTTTCATCCGTCATCAAACCGCTTCTCACCTTCCATCAACCAAACACTATATCATGTTTACATGTCTATGATATAACCACAATGACATCGTATATTCCGAGCCTATTGTAAGTACACTTTTTTCATTTTTTTAAGCCTAAAACATGTAGTGAGTATTCGGATATCGTTCTTCAACTACGTGGTATTTTAAAAAAATACATAAAGCCACCTCCAGCAGCGCTAGATCTGTGGCACCTACAAATCTGCCAGCGACCGGGCGCGGGCGGCGACTTTAATTACTTTTTATTCCGCTTCCGTTTGTTTGCGCGAAAAAATAGAAAAAAAAAATTTTTTGACGCTTTCACAAGTGAGTTTGGGGAAATTGAAATACTTCTATGGAATTCAGGTGTTCGAGAGGAAATATTTTACACTGTCGTTTATTTAGACGATAAATAATTTAATAGTTCGTGCGGAAGAATGCTTTATGAACAAAAAACTGTTGATAATTGGCTTAAAATCACTGGAAAAACATCATTCTACTTAAACTTAATAAAAGTGACGTATTTTGATGTCCATTGTTTTTTTATTACAAAAAGTTCGTTTATACTTTCGTGTATCTTCCAATATAATTGTTGTATGTAGAGCACATGTGAAAAGGACCTTTTTCTGGGCCATTGTTTCAAAGTTGTTCAACAATCCCGGCAGGCAGCGGGAACAAAGGGGACCGGATTTACAAACAATCGACGCTCGATAACTGTTCTTACTGCAGGTAAAAATTTATATCCTCGTAGCGCGATGTTCTTGCAATTTCATATTGCTTACTGACAATAAATTCACAAGTACCGCTCCAAACACAATGCTAACAATGTTGCTATAAATAACACTCGCGATATAAACAATAAATTTACAATTTGTATTGTGATCGCTGGAAGCAAGGAAAAGGAACACTATATTTCATCTTTGTAGAACCACCTTAGTAAATTACTTTAATTTTAAACATAAAAAACAGTAGGAACGTTATTTTAAAGTAGTCCTTAACGCTCTTGGATATTCGCAAGGAAGCACAGATGCTTTGCCAGCCTCTAATGTAGAGCTACGCTCGCTTCTGGAAGGACTTTAAGACGTAGTAATTTGGAAATACCGGAAAGTACAAACCATTAATTTAATAAAACTCTACTAAATGTTTTAAGCTTCGATTCTGTTTTGTTTTTTTTCGTTTGAAAAAATACAAGTAATTAATCTGAAACGATATAGCGTATAAGCTGTAGACGGGCCGGCGTCCGCTGACACAGCTCGAAATATCGATTGCAATTAAAATTTCAAAAGCCAGTAATGCAATTAAGCAATTAAGTAGATCGCCAGTGCAAACATTTAACCAATGCTGCAAAATTAAATTTTGTTCTTGGGAAAATTTTATCATATTTTATAAAAACGAAAACATCAGCCAGTTTTACGGTTATAAGGTTTCTATTTATAATTAGTTAACAATATAATAATGTTATATATAACAATATAATAATAATGTTAACAATATATGAAAGAGAAACTAAGCTTTATGTGAATAGACTAGTAAGTGTATCTTCTCATAATTATTTTTGTGGTCAATACAAACAATTTAATTAATTGGTAATTCCTAAACTATTAAAACTTTCGTTTTTGTTCATAAGTAGTATGGTCATTTCTTCTTTAATATTACAATAACATTGAGAATTAAACTATGTGTTAATACTCAGTATATGGAACATCTCCTGCCACAAACATAATGCGATCTATTTGGACTTTTCTATACACTAACTTCGATTGAAAAGTAATTGTTTAAATATGTAATATAGAAAGTTATTTACTACAAGATGGCACCCACTAGGTGTGCCAATAAAATGAAACGAAGCCATCGAAACAAAGCTATTAAAATGAAAACCAAAACACTTGGATTTTTTTAAATATCTCAATGACAATTCTTTCGAATGCAAATCTTAACGAACAAATAAAATTCACAATATAGACGAAAACACAAAGGGAATATTTGCATCGGTATTATTATGGAGCGCGGTAAACAAACGGGACTTTATTCAGTTTCGTAGCACAAGATTTAATTAAATCGGTCAATTCAAATTCCCTGTGTACAGATCCCAATCAACGATCGCCAGAGGAAAATGGAAAGCGTTCAAGACTCGTAATTACCTGCATGAAAATAGTAACAAACGACTGTCAATATTCAAGGACACGACGAAATATAGCACGATGGACAATACGATATTTGCTTCTTAAGATTTGAGTAAATATCACTGCGAACATGCAATGGACCTACATATAAATTACAATACCAGTGACTTTTACAGACAGCCTTAACTATTACAATTTATACCTTCACATAGGTACATCACTAAAGTTTTTACCGAACAGATGGTAATGATTAACTGTGTTTTAAATCTATTTTGTTTCCTGAATCCATTTAAAAGTTTGTCAGAACTACTCAAGAAGATAATATGATTTTTGTTAATGTTTCGGCACGAAACCAATTGTTACGGGTCTTTTTATTTTAATTTTTGTTAGTCAGAGGCAAAGATTTTAGGTACTGTTAAGCTTACATGATACGAAAAGCTAAGTTATTTAATAGCTGTTCATATAACATAGTTATATATAGAAATTAGGCAAAATCACTCAAAATATGGTAAATTCATATCCTGTACTCTATCTACACCTCTACGTCAATGGATTCTGAGCTTATTTAAATCTATTTTTTTCAGCAGACCCAATTTCTAATTAAAGCTGTCGTCCTCCCCTTTGCGGGAACCTAATCAGGGCAGACTAATGGAAAAAGACCGCCCTTAATTATATGAGTGACAGGGCTGAGTAAAAATAACGCGCAATGAATAGTCGGGGGCAAGCCTTTCGGGTCGCAGGGTATGAATTATTTATTTACCTCACGTACTTTCTTTAATTATTGTCCTTTTGCTGAAAAGGCAATAAACATGAGTATGTTAATTGTAATTAAAATGGTTGCAAGCGACCGTCCGGTCTATTCTAATTAGTAACTAAATTTTAGTTCTATTAGAAATAAAAAAGAATATTAAAAACATGTGAACCATGTTTATCACATGAGATAATATGAGAATGAAAATCTAGACTAATATGTGCTTACAGACCTAGCGAAGTATTAAAGTTTCATGGAAAAATCTTAATCAAAAGAATTAACATAAAATGTCGCAATCATTCCGATATCCGGCAAACACGAAGTGTCCTTGAATATTCATGGAACGTTATTTTTTGTTATTCCCCGGCAGTCAGCTAATCACGATTCTTGTACGTTTTTCGTCCCCGACAACCTTTGATTGGGATCAGCACAAAGGGAATTTTGATTGTCTGCTTTAATTAACTTCGACCAATAGATAGATGATGAATAGAATTATTTTTGTTAACAGAATAAACCATTGTACGTAAGTAAGAAATAACGTCCTTTGTATTTCATCCACGAATGTACGCTAAACTCAAAGACGACTTTTAGTGCCACTCAGAGACATTCATCAGTTAAGGAACCTTAACTTAGTGTAGATTTAATATGAATAACCTACACGGCACCACTTTTAAATTATCCATCAAATAACTCTCAGCATGACAGCAGAATAAAAACAAATTTAAATTTTGTTGAATTATATATTTTAAAAGTATAAAAAAAATTGAACTGAGACGAAAAACGATTGTCAATACAGATGATATATTGTATCAGTTTGACGTTTTTATTTTCAAGATGACATCTTATCTTGACAATGTGACGTGACTGCACAGTGCGGTCCACGGGACCACATCTCAATAGCCACTTAACTGATTGAGTGTACTTGTGTCTCTCAATACAGCCTGCGCTCCCTAATGGTGTGCTTCTGCTATACGATGGTAATGTTGATCATGATAATTAACAACTCGAATATTTTATGTAAATTAAACGCTCCTAAATATACAATTTAACTGTACTATATGTCTAGTTCATCATCATCATCGTCATGATAGTTACTTTTTGTTAATTTTACATTGGACTTAAAATAAGTATTACCTAAGAACCAAGGGTTGTCTCAGAATGTGAACTACGTTTTAAAGATTATTAGGCAACACTGTAACATATCCGAATGCCTTCACAATTAAATATTCAGTATCTTTTATATATACAAGAGTTTATATTTTAAAGTATACGTATTTCATAAAAGTCGACAGTAACACACGAGTGTCAATTCAAACGAGCCACTCAACATTTTTAGCAACCCTTAATTGGATTGAACACCAATTATTTTGTCCCAATCTTTTCGTCGACTTCACAATCAATAATCAAATTTTAACAAACTCCGATAAAAAATGAATTCCACATGTCAAATACCCTGTCCTCTCGACTCTAATCGAAAAAAATATGTACATTTCAAAAACAATTATCGTTGTGGGAATATAAATTGAATTATTGCTGAGAGTTGTTAACATAGTCAAGTGGCTACGGTTTTGTTAAATTTCTCATACAAGAGTGCCTCTACGAGTTTCTGGTGTAATACACCTAGCCAGTTGTGGCCACTTGACAGCGTAAAAAAATCTAGTGCTCAGAGCTGCTTTTACAAAGCAAACACATTTCATTAGAATTATATTTTTATTTTACCTCCACGGGTTAGCGTTTGTGATACATTTGACTAGTCAAATATGATTTGCTTACCATTTTCTTTGTTTCCGAATAAAGAATAGCGAAGGACATTTTTACCTAACTAAGTGACTAGACTAGTTTATGTCGCTGCAGCTACCTATAGGATTAACTTTTAACTTAAAAAGTCAAATACCAAGATGAATCAGTCGTAAATGGTAATTACATTTTGTACACAAACAGAACAGAATAAGCAAACTTAACGTGAGTTGGCATCAGTTAGGGACCGTGTGTACACTAGTGTCCAGAAACTAACGACGCCCCGCGTCTTACACGCCGCACTTAAACAATCTTCATACCATTTACTCGCTTTCTCAGGGACTTAGCAAGATGATAAATAACCTACAACGTTCCTTAAAAAATTTGCCATTTAATGTTATAGGCATTATTAAAAAAATACTAGAATTTCCTGCGATTATCGCGTACAGACAAACGAACTCTTTCCCTTCATTACGTTAGTATAGAGGGGCCCGGCTAGGCTCGGCTCGGCGACCGGGCCGGGATCAGATTAGCGCTGAATTCACTTTTGGAGTCCGCTTCTAGTTTGTTTGTGATGCCCTGACTTAACAATGTAGCGTTTTGACATAGTTGCTTGGGAACTGTAGCATTAAATTTAACTCTTATTGTCGAGTAGAATAGAAGTTTTGATAAATTGTCTTGGCAGCTTCCGTCGTGCTTTACAAAGTTCCCGCGTCACTTCACTTATTTAGCTAAGTTTAAATTGTTAGGGGAGGACAAAGAGTGACGTCATTTGACTGACACGCTAACAGGCGGAAAATTTCTTGCTATCTTACTTTTTCATTTTTTATTTACATTCTTGTACATATATATTAAATTCACTGAAGTACCCAGTCACTGTAGACGTCAATAAATAATTATGTTAAACGATTTCTTGCGTCAATTCCCAAAGCTTGTAAAGTAAAACAAGAAACTTTTTAAACTGTATTATACAAAAACCATTACAGAATCTCAGCGACTAAGCACTTAGTACGTAGTTTTAAACTTCTACCCAAAGCAGCTCGTCGAATCGCGTCGATCAATCAAAATTATTCTAGCAATAAATCTACGAACTCACACCGCGTGAGGCGAGGACTTTTACAGTATACGATAAACGAATTCAATCAAGTAGACTTTATTAAAAAAAAATCATTTATTACACGTAAAAATATCAACATATTTGTTGGATATAAAAAACCATTATTAAGGTTTTTTTAAGTATACAGAAAAGTGTTTTACATTACTATACCTTGTTTGACTTATTTAAATTTGATTAACATGAATTATAAAAAGTATCACAGCAGTAAGAATCTAAGCATAATTTTCGAAACGTCCAACCGTCGATAGAACAAGTGGAAAAATTTTATTTAATTTATTATGGTCATACAAAAAAATCTATTGACAATTTTGAAAAACTATGTTAAAGTTGTTATAGATAGAGAATAAACGAATAAACTAATATTGCATTCTAAATATCAAAGACAAACCGTGTCGTACCCGTCCCACGCGATGCAACTGTCCCTCAAACTTTTGCCATACACTGATTGCTTCATAATAATTTATAGAGCGTAATCTGCGAGCCATCGAGCGGGGTATATTACTCATCGTCGGCCAACCAACTCGATTTACGGCCGATGTATTCGGTTTTCGTGTATTAATCAGACTAATTCGATTAACTCGTCGCCCAGTGCGCCCAGTGCGCCCACTCGCTGAGTGCGCCGAGTGCAGTAAGTGGAGGCTGGACAGGTCTCGTGTGATCTGATTATTTTCACTTCATTTTAGGACCTTTTACCCTATACATTTGTATGTTATATTTTGACAAAACAGCTTAATTCGCGGAATATTTCTAGGTAACATTTTGAAAGTAATCATATGTTTGTTTTTAATAATTGATGACAATTTTTTTTTCAAATTCTTTTTTTAAATATTTGCACAATCTGGAGTAAAACTGTAACTGGTTTTTATAAACATAGTTTGTACATTTTTAAATAGGAAGCAAGCATTGTACGATAATACTTATTTGTGTTATGGCAACACCAACACAAAGTAAAATGCCGTCTCATCAAAAAACACCTAAAATTTAACTGACAAAACATTTGAAATGTAACCAGCTTTCGACCCTTAGAGAGCAACGCGTTCGAGGGGCTATTGACCGTTGAACCTCGCTTAATACCAAATCGCAGGCTCATATCGGGAGCGTCATTAAATCTCTCCGTTGCTCGCGAATTTAAATCAAGCTGCGAGCGACCACAGCCCACAGCCCCCAGTCCACAGCACGCAGTTACATGTGTTCCATCACGCGTGTGTGTGCTCGCGTGTGGACACAAGTTGGCAGTGTGTGCGCGAGCTCATCCGTGTGTATCGCGTCGAGCTGTCAGTCGTGTTAATTAAACGTTTCTACGACGAATCTATTGATTTCTAGATGTGACATTAGCGATTTTATTTCTTCGAGTTAACTACGGATGATTGAGCGATGTTTAATTTTTACATTTTTTGATATTAACTTTAATAGTGCCAAATAAAGGTTTGTTAAGTAAATTTTCTAGAATTCGCGGTTTCCTTATCTTTCGACTGTTATTTTTTTTGTTATCTATAATAGAATAATAATATTATTAAGTTATTGCAATGGACAACAGAGCGATCTTCATAATTGTCAGTCATCTTTACGCATTTTCAATTACTCCAAGTTTTTTTTTTAATTCGTGACATGTTTTGAAAATGTTTAATATTATTATTTTTTTAATAATTATGAGACACGATATGTCAACTTTGAAAAAAATGTAACAATGTCTATTCCAGAAAAATACATGTAAAGGTATGATTGTTGCTGTATGCCGCCTGCGGAGCAACACAGAGGGCAGTGCGTGCGCACATACGTACTATGTGTAGGTAGGGAGACTTTTCCGTAATTGGTTTTCGATTTAAAGGCGCGGGCCCGCGTAAATGAGAACTCGCCGGGCTTACGATTGTTTATCGCATAATGTATTACAAAATACGCGTAAATACAACACAAAATATGCGCATGCAAACGCTTTAACCAATTGCTGGGGCGATCTATATGTACGAAGTACATTCGAGTTAATGATTACCGTTGTTTCCATTGCAACTTAACGCCTCCGCGTTTGTTTTAACGCGCACACTACGCCCGCAATGTAATGCAAATTATCCCATAACTACTTTTACGACGTTACAGTGTAATTACTGTATTGTATTTTTTTATAAAATAGTTTTAATTATTACAACAATTTTGTATCAATAAAACAAATGGTATTGTAACCAGGTTACGTAAAAGTTGTTACTATACTGTACAGTGTTCTTTAAACGATATCTGAATAAGAAAAAGACAGCCCCAGCTGCAGCGGGATTACCAATCGCTGCGCGATCGACTCTTGGCAACGTCAAAGACCTAAATTACAAAGTTAAAATTTTTAATGGTGAAAGTTAAGCGCACTATTTCTTTATAAATCAAAAGCTTCAACCTACGAGCGACGTGTCTACATTTTGTTTCTATTCTCGGAGCTACGTGAAGTCAAATGCCATTAAAAGTTTTAATGACTTGAAGCATTCTTTCGGTACTCAGTTCGAAGTGGTATTAATTAAAAAAGAGAGCCCGGATCAAGCGCTCGCGGGCTCACAGATCACACGCCGAGACACACGGCCGCTGCCGATTGATAACACAATAACAAGCTTCTAATGCCAGCCAATGTTGTAATAGCTTTGGGCTCGAACTGCAAATGTGCCTCGTAACAAATTCACCTTTTGTCGGCCTTCTCTTGCTTTTAACTTAACTGGACTTCCCTTTGAGTATCGGGCATCAGTACCTATACTGTTAATTTTAATTGGGATATCCTAGTTATTGAAAAAAACTGATATCTATATATTATGGACAGACTATAAGCCTTGATTTTTGTGCCAATTTCATTTTTAGAGGTTAGTGATAGAAATATATTTGCAAAAACAATTGTAATTGACTTCCTTTGTTACAATAGACTGCGTTGCGATCATCGACAACAACTGGGAATCAGGCAAACGAAGTAACAAATCAAACAGGTTACCTTCGACATTGTTCAGTAACATTGTCAAATTATCAATACGAAGATCTCTATATAATGAAACGAAAAAGTGATGTAGGAGTGCGAGAAAGAGGAAACCTTAACTTGTGCGAGCCCGGGCGTTGTACGAAAGCACATTCAAATAATATAAAAAGCTTTTATTAGGCTTCTGAACGAAGAGGTCGCTCGTGTGTCCTCGGATGTGTTTAGGGTGCGATCAGTACATGCACAGGTGACAAAACTGAACTGCAAGAAAATGTATTTTTCTTTTTTTTAAATGATTTTAGATTTTCGAAATGTAAAATATACACTTTATACAACGGTAATGTAATGTTCTATTTCTGTAATGTAATGCGTTTTCTTACTTCAATAACAACTAAATTATGTACATTATTTTATTTATTATTATTAAGTTATATACATTATTTTCATTTAGCAATATGTTCACATTACTTGATTCCAAATCATGAACTTGGCCACCTTGAAAATTCTTAGAAAATCAAAACGGATTTTTTTTAATAACATAGATATAAACAAAAAATCTCGTGTGATTTGATGGTATGTACACGTCCTTACATAAATCTATACGTTGTCGAATGAATAATCTTTTGAGTCATATTCAATTCATCGGGGCGATGTCGGAGAGTGCGCAGAGTCGCTGTGACGGACTGAATTATAATATCAGTGAATACGTTCGATCGAACTGGGAAGAAGGTCCATTGTATGGGGAATGTATTTAAATGGAAAATTCTAAAGAATAAAAGTTGTGGAAGTAATTTTTAAGTAATTGGATAACTTTGTGTACATGGGGGGGAAAGCTAAAAATACCTATATAAAGATTTTCCATTTACAAAAAGCAATTTCATCTGTGGATTTAACGGTATTCCGTAAATATCAAATTAAAAAATATATATATTATAAACTCGTAGTAACTAAACGATACCTTTATAATCAGCTCACTTTTATGTCCACTGAGGGTCTCGTAGCTAACCCTACGTTATGGATGACTAAGCCTTAGTCAAGCACGCTGACCAGCGCGGGTTGACTTCACACATATCTTTGAATGACTTCGCCAATATGTGCACATTGTCGCGCAATACTTTCCGCCCCGCCGTAACATCCGATAAATGTGCATATGAAATTTGAATATCGGAACACATTGGTAGATGGAGGGGATTGAATCTAGGACCTGGAGTTTACAAGGCAAGTACTTAACTCTTGAACTACCGATCTTAACGTAATATACTTGAAGTAGTTGAAAAAGAACATTAGTTTAGGTCACAAAAATAGCCAATCTAGAAAAGTTCGCGTCGCACAACGCTCTGCTCCGGAAAAACTAAAGACATTTGATTGAAGAGGGATTGTTCAAAGTGTTTAAGATTAATGATTCCTACAAATATAATTAATATTAATTATATGATTAAAGGCATTTAAATTATGTTCTTGTTTATTTTTTCGTCTCTTTAATTAAAACATCTTGCACATTAAACTGGAATGTCCTTGAATGTTTAGTAAAGTTACAGACATTATTTGAAGTCGCCGCAAACGGTAACAAATCAAAGGCGGCGAATGCAAAAACAATTGCGCAATTAGCATCACACGCTTAGTTAGTGAAGTTGGCGAGCTCGGCGCGGCTGGCGGACTTGAGAACCTACGCAATACATCTTACAACTTGCACCTTGTTAGTTCGGCAATTAGTTATTTTGTTAACTTACTCCAATGAATAGAAATTAACTTAGTGTACAAGCAGAATTACAAAACAGATAGAAAACGGACAAACAGAAAAGAGACGGACTGAAGACAGGGATTATGAACAGTGCGTTCCCGCACTGACAACAAATAGAAATAAAAACTGTATAAAGACAAATAGAACAATAAAACAGTAGAAAACCTAGAAAGTGTAAAAACAGACAAGCGCAGAAAAAAGAGAAAGGACTAAGAAATAAGATAGCTTTGTATGGTTATGTATGGACGAAAGAAAGAAATCGGTCAGAATATAGACAAAAAGAAGACAATAAACAGAAACAGATGTAGAAGTTTTCATATTCCCATGTCAAAATGAAATATTACACGTTTTCATCTGGTCGTTATTCCTGGATGGTGCGATTTTAAACTATTTCTGGAGTGCACTAATCCCGCAGGACTTCGTGCGGGATTGCGCTGTCGGCCACATCGCCTTGGCCCCCCGCCAACGTATCAACAATATGATTACTGCACGTGTATTCAACTTAAAACTAATTCATTTAAAAGTTTTATAAGTCACCAGTAGCGGATGAATGGTAACAGTATAAACTAACATAATTTATCTATTTTATTTGTAAGCAATTCATTTACTTTATACGCTCTTATAAAGTCAATAGTGGTCTATCGCTGGTTTTTCTATTAGACAACTTTTTCTCTCTTGTCGTCTTTGTATTCACTTTTGAAATTATTTAATTCCAAAAAGTATGGTATCAAAATTTCAAAACATGAATTCGTAAAATCATTTGAATTGATATACCAATAGATAGTAAATTTTATATTAATTGTTTTCCGAAAATGTTTATTATGTATAAATTACTACTTACCTTAAATATATGATAGTCTCTTTCTCTTAATAGTTTATTACGAAAATCTTGTTTCATCTTACATCCCCTAACGTTAGGTGGCTTGTTGCCCGCGAGCGACGTTCTGACATGAACCTTGTTAATGTGAAGTCTTGCTAACCATTATGAGAAAATAAAAAAATAAACGATGAGTTAGGAAAGTATTTTATAAAGATAAATGCAAGATATAATAGTGTTGTCATTGTATTATAAAAACTCGTGCGGAAGTGTTCCGTTGCAAAGCAATTTGTGCAGAACACTGACTTAGTTAACTATGACTAAAAATCAAGATTAACTTAAGATAACTATTATTTTTTATTACGGCACTTTACGTCATTATTTACATTAAAGTAGTTTTGAACCATAACAGGGATGGGAAATATAATTCATAATTAAACGGTTTACAACTTAATTTACTTGCTGAGATTTAAAAGATAAATATAACATATTACACGAAAGTCTATGGTGGCTAAATTTAAAATTAAAAAGGTACAAAGTTCCTCCTAAATACAACATACAGCGAACTTAACAACAAAGGCTTTCCCTTGACGACACTAACTAAGGGTTAAACCCCAGCAACAGCTGGTTAAGTGAGTACGTAAACGGAGACAAAAGACCGCTTCACAAACAAGACTTGACTAGAGGGAAAACTAAAAATGAAGAAAAAAAATAACAATACTGAAAAAGATATCTAAAATAGTCACCTAGAAGCTAAAAACGAAATGCTTTTCTTTGATTCCCGCGGACGAATTCTAATAGTTACTATAAATAAGTGCTATCCCATTGTATAGGATTTTTTATAAATTATCAACAAGTATTTTTTTCTCTACGAAACTGGTAACAATGTTTCATTTTTTGTTATAAATCTTCAGTATCGTTGTTATCTATCTATCAAAGAATGCAGTATGTCGAGTGTTCTTTCTTCGTCTGTTCAAACACAAAGAAACTCGCTTATTCTCTGTTCCATTCAGGCGTCATCTCGGCGCATATCTATCAATGAAACTGGACATGTCCAGAGCTTTATTCAAACACGGAGAAAATGCTTGCAACGGATATTGAAGCACAAGAGATACCGAAAGATGTACTATCTAGTTTTCATCTTATCGTATAAAAGTTATACTTGCATGCATTCGAATTATTACTTGATGCTTAAAAAGTTTATAGATTAAGTCAGAACATTTATCACAAGCTACCGCATTAAGTGGTTGTTCAGAGCACTCAAGTAGTCCCTTAGTGTAGACTTCGAGAGTTATATCTACTTACTAATCGACTGTTTATGAGACTCTTAAATGACTGCGGGTCAAAAGGTATTATTTTGTTAAAATGCTGTCTATTTATAAATAAATCTAGCATAAAATAGAAACAGTAGACAGATTGAACAAGTGTACGAAGTAAATATTTAACTGTATGCAACAGATCAAAAGTAGCTTATGTAAAAACAATTGCGTAATTAGCAGCATGCGGTCGGTGGGCGCGGCTTGGCAAGGCGCGCACAACATCCAACAACTTGTAGCCAAGTTTGGCAATTAGTTGTTTCCCTAACTCGTGCTATCGTCTGCTCAACCTATAATTGTTATATACCTTAACAAAAATAATTAACGTAAAAAATGACAAAAACTGTCGTGAGACATTTCATTTGTGAACGCACTATAGGACCCTGAAGAAGAGTCCC
>JAODUI010000030.1:486497-502869 GCA_027563995.1 Papilio gigon | reverse complement strand
CGAGCCCATCGGGGGCTCATCTTCAGGGTGAGTGGGAACGGTACTATCGCGCGTTCGCGGCCCGTCGCTCACTGAGCTGAGCCGTTTTATAATTTATATAGTGAAATGTCTCACGAAAGTTTTAATAGTTTAATCAGTGATTTTAGTTCAAGTAGTTGATTTGTAAAAATATATACAAGCAAATTATTTCACGTGTCGACATAATTTCCAATATACAGCCTTCAGACGTGAATAATGTATCGTATTATTCATACAATAAACATACATACTTGAATAAAAAAAAAACTTGTTTGTATCATTTTTTTTATTTCCATTATAAGCAAATGTAGTTTATTCACAGGTAGAACCTCAATTGAGCTGTAATTTTGACTAATGGCTTCCTAATTTAAAATTTAATTCGACTTAAATTTATTGAGCTTAATAGACTTGGATGGTTATTAGCATAAGTTAAGGTATTACGGCTCGGTGGAGATTGCGAGTGATGAGCTGAAGCGATTTATATAATTAATAAAAAAAAAACAGTGTATTAATAGTAGATTTTTCGTATATAACGATATTACTTTAATGTCATTTTATTTTTATCGTAGTTACTTTTTTTCGTTCTAAATTTTCTTTACACTTCAAATGTACTTTATTTCCTTAGTTACGTTGAAATTCGAAGTAGCTACGAATATTATATTAACACGGCCGTAGGAACAGCATGACACCAGTCGGCGAAAGATCCGCCACGCTCGCGTCTTGCCCCAAAAATTTGCTACCCAGCATTCCAGGTCGCTAAAGTTTACTAAGCCGATAGTTAGCTCGCGAACAATCTCAAGATGTTCGCGGACGTGATATGATTTTAATTAATTATTACTCCCTTCTCCCTCCCCCTCACACGCCTCGAAGAAATTGCCAAAACGTTGTGTGTCGTAAATTTAATGGATTTACGTATACTCAGAACTTTGGAATATTATCAACACTAATATGTAATTTATTTGCTCTACGACTTCCTGATTATTAATAAAGTAAGTGATGATGAAACCTCACTGATATAAGCAGTAAACATATACAAAATATCGTAATCCTTCCTCGTTATCTAACATATATTGACTTCTTATCACATAGATCTGATTATGTTCTCTTGTCTTGCTTCTTTGAGTTACCCATACGATTAATGTAAGCTTTGTCCAAAGCTGTACAAACTGACAAACAACACCGTTCATATAAAAACCCGTTATAGTTCTCCGGATAACGATATTGATATAAACGGTGCAACATTAATAAATATTCGTGAGAAATCGGCCTTAAACAGCGGCCATAACTCAGTGCACATCGGAAACAGGCATCGTAAGCAGATTTATAGTATTGTATACATCTGTTCTCGATCGAATAAAGCATGCATTTGTCATTCGCAGTCGACGCAGCACCCGCGCGCCCGCCGCGCCCGCCGCGTCCGCCGCACCCGCCGAGCGCACAATCGATATTCTAAACTAGCCCATGGTGTTACATTGTTTTTTACATTATTGTTTCATATAAATGTTAATCTTTAATACATCCTACATGTTGCGATGCGAAGCCTGTATTCTATTATACATTATGTTTTAATCGTATTAAAACGACGGGGTGCGTGAAACTAACTGGCACATATAGTATTATAAGCAGAGAAGTTACCAAAGAGTTATTAGACGTGCAGTAATTGTAAACGTTCAACATAAACTGAAAGTGAAGTAAATGGAGACAGGTATAGAGTGACAGAGTCATCTGACCCGGCGAGCATAAGTCAAAATGAAGTATCACAGCTCACTAGCGCCCTCTGTCAACGTCAAAAAAGTATCATAAGATACGTATCGAACTATATATGTGTCATACAATTAAGGCATATCCTATGCCTATTTGCCATTTACAAATTTGGAACTACTCGTGATAGCAGCGGCTGTGACTGGCCAGATAAGCTTGTCGCACTATAGTAGCAAGACATCTGTCGCTCAGCCGCCGCGGAAGCGAGATATGCCATTTGCATTTTATTAAAATCACAATTTTATATTTTCAGCTCCGCCGCTGCCGCCGCCGCCGCCGCAACGTTTCCTACAGTCATGCTTATTTCATAAAGCATACGTCGTCAGTTACGGTATGCCTCAACAAATTGTTGCATAATATAAACTGAGGTTGGATTAGTAGTTACTGCTGTCCACTCTATTAGTTATGCTTATTTACAAAAACATACAATAAAGGGGTTACTAAAGGGTCGAAGGGCTGAACGGTTGCCCTACTGCTTTACTGTTCCCAAAGCTCAACACAGTAAAAAATCCATGTAATACGAACATTCAGTGGTTTTTAAGTCAAATTTTAATGCTTATAGAGTGGAGCGACCATTTCTCAGCAGTTGTCGAAAACCGGCCGGCGTCGCGGCCAAAACAAATCATGAAGTCTGCCAAAAGCCGCGAACTCAGCAGGAAGTGGATGTGCATTAGACTACAGAGTACAATATCGACGCTATTTTGTTTTCTTTGTTATCAAACGCGAAAATCGATTGCGCACATAAAAAACGCACAGCACAACTACAATATAGACTTTCTGTTCCCTCATAAACTTCGTCTCATGTTATATCTACACTAAAGAATGCCTTTAGTGTCCATTATACCGTACCATACGGACTACGGGTGTGTCAGACTGTTAAGAATGAATGTAAGTGTACTATTATTAAATGAAATACGATGATACGCTGAACGCACTCCCTTTTAGAAGCGCTCCTTTGATACGACAAACCCAAGTTAAATGTTTCTGACAGCTGTAATTGAATGAAGCACAGACTGAGGGCTAATGTTATGCTTTCATGTATATGTATACATCTGACGTAGGCAGAGATGACAAGCGCTCGTGCTTATTGTAACGTATTACATTACGTGAATGTTTTTATTGTGTAGGGTGGCAAAGAGCAAGTCACCGGTCACGGTCACAGTTAGGTAAGCAGGACATACTTATTATTTCTTAAATGACTAGTACTTTTAATATAAAAACTCAATTATCAAAAAGCAATTTGATAAACGTAATGGCAAAGAACATTATTATGTTCCATTTGCCATCCGCAAATAGCGGAGCCGGCCGGCGACTCAGCGTCATATCTTATTACCCTACTATTATCTGATCATTCGATTCCGCTGTCATATTGTCTCCAAAGTTACTCACGGCCCACTCAATTTTGCTAGTATTGTGTCTAAGCACGCACCGCCATGACATTGGATTGACCTTCAAAACTAAATCTATTTTTCTATATCGAGGTCATAAAATTTGAAAGAGACAGGTCTATTTTTATTTGCCTAAGCAACAAGACTTATGAGTTTTTTAACGTGTTATTTTTTAATTGATGTAGCAAAAAAATATTAAGACCAATGTTTTCGTCAAAAAAGTTTATAATAAGGGTTCGTAGCTCCGTAGGCGTGACGTCATGCCGCCTACGCACGGCCTCGCTCGATGTGTCAAGGAAGAGAGCTGTAGAGGTGTGTCTACACTAGAAGCGTTTAATATTATCAACATTTAAATCAGTGTATGATGCAAAACATAGCATTTTACACTTGATACAGTGGAAGTTGTTTAACGAATTTACTATAATATCTGTATAAATAATAATTGTATCAATTTTTATTAGTCAACATTAAAATAAAGCAGCGTATAAGGATACGAAGTACCACAATTTATTATTATTCACATGTACCGCTAGAAGCATGTACACACCTCACGCAGCGCTCCGGCTACAAATTTAATAGTTATGGTAATATACGCAGAGACAAACCCATTCGGCAGCGAATTTATATTCCAATAGAGGGCGCTGGTGCGGCGCGGACGAACTGATAGAAAAAATATCCTAGATTAGTTTAGTATAAGAAATGTTTCCCCGCACCTGTTCGTGAGACCAGGGCATAGAAGGAAATATTGTAGTCACGAGTCGAGAATGTGTTGAATAAATTCGGCGTACCGAATTATTTTCTTTCATCTTGATAAAACAGGAATAGTATATATATAGTATATGTAAAACTAAATTAGGTTAGACAGAGAACTAGAACAAAGTATTGTTAAATGATTACAGATTTTTCGTGATTGAACTGAGTTGAATCAATAATACATAGACTATAAAATAATCCGAGAGACAGACGTAATTATTTTTTATTTGACTTAGTCCCATGACATAAAACATGGCAGTACGGCTTTCTGCTTCGGACTGAGAAATGTAAGGTAAGACACTGTGTTGGTACATTTTCAGTTATATTTGGAACAAATTTTACTGTTTAATATTTTACTGTTATTTCATTACGAGAACTAAAGTATTGCCTTGGTTTTTCTGTGTCTACTCTTTCAAAATGTCTTAATGGCGCTAATTATGATTGAAATAACGTAAGGATGTAACGACGCAATAATATGTATATTTGTCCGGCGGCGGCCATGTTTGCACAGTGCCGGCTGCGACACGGGTGTTCACACATTGCTGCACTCTGATACGTCTCTACTTCAGCTGACCAACGAATTACTGAATTCGTTACTGCAATCAGTGTAAATAGCTAAAAATTTAAATTATTTTTGAATTGAATTGTAAATCATTTAAATAAAAAAGACTTTTGGTGGAGTCTTTTGAAAATCAGTGTTTTTTTTACTAAATAAACCTTTTACCACTGTTCTTGAAGCATCCTTGGTATCTGATTCGAAGTTCTTAAGTCATTATGTAGGTCTCGCCCAGGTTTTTTGTTTGTTTGTTTTTGTTTCAATTTCACGTTAGGGAACTTTGGACCCATTTGAAAATTATTGTAATATTAAATATTATTAAAAGTTAGTTACTTAACCCTTGATAACTTATTAAAAACTAAGATTTAAAGTAATGTATAACTAAAGAGTGAGGCGGACAGAGAAGAAAAGTGGAATATTCAAGAGATAATTCGTTATTTAAAAGCAAAACTGTAACTCTCAATAAGAATGTATTTTTCTTCAAATAAGCACAACACACTGATACACTAAGCTATTCATTTCACCACACGCTCTATCAAAACATGTTCTGACAGAACTCAGACCGTGTCAAAAGATCTTCCCCAACTGACCTTTTGTTGGTAGTATTATGTTGCTGCGCTGAAGCGGCCGCCATCATTAGGCTTCGCTGATTTTATATCTCCGTCAAAATTAAAGGGTCCCTCATTTATATATAACATAAAAAGTTATATGTAAACAAAGTAATTCAAAAAGACTACTCGGCGTCGTTTTCTGTGTTTATTATGTTTGTATGTATATTTAATTTCTGATATGTACTTTCTAAATTGATTAATTTTCTTAGATCATTATCAAACTTGAGACTTGTCATTCCAATTTTAACCGCAAACAACTTAATTATACTTAGCGATAACTTCAGTACTTAACTAACTTGATGGTTGTTTCTGCGCGGTCACGTGCTGCCGATAAATTAATAAATTTGAACAGGTAAAAGTGTGTATATCGGACGGGAACCTGGATCTTCCACCAGTTAACTATTCTGATATTGTACTTTAGCTGTGGCTCGTTTTCATTTAATACAATTGAAGATTACAATCATTATACTGAACTTAACATGATTTTTATATCATCAGTAGAATTTTCTTAATACACTGATCTTTCCAGGTAATCACCAAATAAGAAGCTCGTTTTGATATGATTCACGACAATATCCGAATGGTGGGATTCGAACTCACGATTGCTAGATCGGTTAGCCATACTCTTAACCATTAGGCTATTGGCGCCTCAAAGTTATCTTAAATTAACAGAGTAAGTAGAGCTTCGGAAACATCGTCTTACGTAACTCGAATACAAGCACCGAAATTCCATTTAATAGGTGTACAAATGTGACAAGGCCCGCCACAATCCGGCGGGGAGCAGCCAACTTTAAACATTCCGTAAGTTGCTTGTCGCTAAAACTTGAGCCCCTGAGTTCACAAGTCGCGCGAGCTTCACGCAAGACTTATTAGATACGCAGCTCGCCAGCGTGGCTGACGTCGTAGCGTGTAACTGGCATTTGTTAATGTACTCACCTTCATCGATGACGAAGACGTCATCAAAGCAATCAATGGTCAAAACTAGGTCCTTTTAAATGACGTCACGAAGGTCCTTTTAAATGATCTCAGAATCAAATGTCCTTGACTTGACTCCTTAGTCACGGCCTCGACTGCAGTACAAAGGCCACATTTAATTAAAGAACAACATAGTTAGTTATTTAGTGATTTTAATTTTAATTTAAACTTTTCTGTACCATGAAAGTCGCCTGATCTCGGAGCCTTGCAAAAAGGAAAAATTTATATTAGTAAAAGAAAATCTAAATAGTTTTAAGAAACAATGTACGGTTTACAATTCATTTTAATAAAGAAATAAGGAGGCCTACCAAATTCCCTGATCAACATATGTTAGGGGTACGAGAGGGGAGCATAGCGCCCCCTAAAAAAAAACTGGCATTGCGTAACACAGAGGTTTCATTTTAATAAAAAAAAATAAGCATTTGTCGTGACGTATAGTAATTTGAAAAAGTAAATGAAATTAAATTACAAATTGGACGTTTAAACTAAGTCAGACATCTTCTTATTAGTAAAAAAATTCTCATAAAAAAGTAGTTGACCTGATGATGAAGCTAGGCAATCACGCAGGAGTGCGCCATAAACAACAATATCGCTTACGTGCGTAAACTTTCATCAGGAGCGTAGAATAGCCGCCCGTGTCATGCGATATTTCATAATACCAACATTGAACTGTAAAATATTTGGACGCACTCGCGGCTTTTAGAGTAGCTAGCGTCGTTGGCGGCCTACTGCCTCACGTAATTGAGATGTATTATATTTGTAGGAGCTATGGCTTTATAACGCGACATTAGACGAACAATGAACGAAAATATTCGTTTGTTTCCCTACTTTAACTTCTTAAACTTTTTTTTTCTAATTTAGTACAATTATAAGTACAAAACCGTTGCCCCAGCCGCAGCTATATGACAAAGTCCTATTAATACATTTTTTAATTTATGACAGACTGTTCTTATTATATTTTTTTTTAAATACCAGTAGATTTTTGTAAATCACTAATATTTCTTGTAACCATTCCCAATATGTTAGGATATGGTTCATGACAATAGTCGAATGCTGGTATTCCAACCTACGATCTCTGGATGGGTAGTCCGTACCCTTAACCAATAGGCTATTGGCGGTTCGAACTAAATAAGATCGTCGTATAAACTAGAATTATGATCATTAACTTCAGTAATTCCATCTGCCACGGTTCCATGTCAGTGCTCCAAAGATCATTCGAATATTAAATTACAACCACTCGTTATAAAGAACCCGCAGCCGTCCTCCGCCCCCGCTCCCGCCCTTCCTTCCTTTACTCTAATGAACATAAAAAAGGTATCCGGCCATCATTTGCGAACATAGAACATTTTACATTTCCACTTTTTGGATCATTCATTATTTCAATTTATATGAAAAGGCTCTAGCGTTGAAAAAACTGAGTAAAGCAGTTCCCAGCAGGAACAGAGCAACGTATTTTTTTAGTTTTTTATGACTAAAGAAGTTTAATTATTACAGCATATGTACAACAATGATTTTTTTTTGCTAAAAATGTATAATATTTGTTTTCATTATTATTTTCACACTCTCATATAAATTTATCAAAAATCATCATACGATACAACCTCAATAGCGCGATGCAAATTTTCAGGATCTCATGGATCGCGCTTCAGCCGCACGAGTCGTAAATTTATGAAAAAATTAAGCTAACGTTCAAAAGGAGTTCTTTATCGAGGTAACACTCGCGCCTCGAGCCGTAACCTCGAATCACCGCGCGGCACGAAATTCTGCGGTTAACAGAGTAATAGGCCCGGAGTGCGTAGTAAACTGCAATATATCGCACACGCGTAAAGATTCCTTTAACTTTGACTTACATTAGCTACATGTTCTATTTACATCCATTATCGTCTTGAATTTTCGACCTTAACATCCAAAAGGTAAGGTTCCCTTTTTATTATAACATTGCATTTTTTAAAGCGTCAATGGCCATAAGTACCGAATTTAAAGGTCTATTGTGGTGAACCATATCATTACATAAGCTTATTTAAGCTTACCAGGAATGTTTAAAAGAAACATTGGTCATTTAAAAAAAATCTACTTGAATATAAGTTAAAAAAAAACAGTTGTGTAAGAAATCTTTATCGCGAGTAATATAAAGACAATGACATATTTTTGTAACATATTTGATTAATTTTCTCTTTATACAATACAACATAAGATCGACTCGCGCTTCCGACATGTGCGGGTTTGATTAATCTGTGAATGATATAAGAATCGTAAAGTAAATTTCATTACCCGTGTAATATCCCCGCGCGCTTTCGAGGTGAAATTTGATCCGTTACGTCGTATGTGACTTATGTCTTTGTTTAAAACGAGATTAATACATCCATACATAATACAACCTCTGTTATCGAGTTCAGTCATCTAAGACCTCAGACCACCAAGTACCATCCACATCCACTCAATGGCAGGAGGTTCTCAACCGTGCAGTATACCGTAAAAGTAACAAAAATTTCGTAATTACGGTCTTTACTATATAACGTAATATGTCAACAACAGATGCTTTAAACGAGGCTCAACAGAACAGCGCAAAATTTGACAAAATTATAACTTGACTCTCGTCATAAGAATTAACAGTTAAGTGGCAAGACAAAGGACAAAACGTAACTTTGAGGTCTCGAAGGATGAAAATTTAAATATTCAAATTTCGTCCGAACCGCTTGTCGGACTTTGTAACAAAAATATATGAATTTTGAGAACATAAACCTTTTCACTAGTTTTCTCTACATTACGTTAAATTACTTTTTAAGAATAATTAATAAATAAAATAATAATCCTTAAATAATTGAACATGTAAACGTAAATTATATTCCTTAAATACTCTTGAACTCAAAAAGTTTCGCGTTGTCGTAACGTATGAGTCTATATTAGTTCTTATGGTTTGAATAAAAAAAATGTAACCATAAACTATATATAAATGTGTAAATATAATCAATACTCAGAAGAATATGACAAAGCTATACTAAAAGCCATACAATGTCAGATTATAAAAGCGTTTTATAGCCAATAACAACGTTGATAACTTTGTAGATGCAATATTTTACGTTCCGACGGTCGCGCTGCACGACGAATTTCAATGCTCGTCTATCTCAGCCGACACCTATCTCTGCACAGTTGTGGGTGTCGCTTACAAAAGACTTAAACGCTAAGAAACAAGTTTAAGTTAGCACATTTACAAGACTCGATAAACAGTTACAGACCGACAATGTTACTCTCTTGTTTTAGTTTGAGTTACTCTCACCTGGTCAAAGCCCGTTGAGAGTAACTCAAGCTAAATTAGCTCACTAGCTATTAGTAGCTGTGTTGTTATTTGTTTTTATTTATCTCCTATGCCTAAGTTTGTTTTACATATTCTCTGACAGAACTCACCGTGAAAGCTCATCTCTTACCCGCCTTAAGTGAGTTAAATAAAATACAAACGCGCAGTGTAAAATTTAAGATTATTTAAAACGACGTATCAAAAAGGCGGTGATGTGTGCAATCTCCGCGAATGACGAAATCGTAAAAGGTAATTCGTAGGCTGTAAACATTCGTACAATACTCGCTACAATGTACTCGTGCAGACACTTTTATTGCGCGCCGTAAACTCTGTGCGTATGTCACTTCCACAATGTCTACATTGAAGTAGTTTAAATGACATTTAAGTTTATAACAAAACAATGAATGTTGTAGAATGCGACACACGCGACGGACGTAACGATAATGTGACAGTAAGTTGCTCCTACTTCTGAATAAACACTACATAAAACCTAAATAAACCTGGTTAATTTTATGCAACAAGCGGTACGTGAAATAATTATTTATTTATTTATATACATGAAGATAAAATCAATAAAATCGTGTTATTAATAATAGTACCGTTGGTGTGAAGCGACGGTCTCTGTAGTTCACGCTTCACGTTGGACCCTTTGTTTTATATAAAAGTGACGATCGCAATCGGATAACATATGTGGATATGAGAAATTACCAAAAGAATTTTCATTAAAACCCAAGTTTGAAAGTAAGAATATTGTTTGTATATTCGAATATTCAACCATCAAAACAATATGAAGCCGTCGTGAGACGATAGATGGCAGCCAGACGTTGTAAAATCTTCGCGGACTTTTACAGCCAATAACTACGTTGATATCTCTGTCGCTGCAATGTTTTACGTTCCTGCGACGATCGCACGCCGCCGTCAATGTGAAACCGCCTTCACGCACAACCGTCTTACCAACTTTAGTGCGTCGTTATAAGAACACTTTTCCGTCAAACCAGGTAGTAATTAATGTGACAACATATTAAAGTTATTTCTTATCTCTGTTCCAACCGAATTCCTTCAAAAGCCTAATAGCATCAGATGTAAATAAATAAAAAATGGATTATTAAAAATGGATTTTAAGATAGAAAAATCCATATAAGCGCCATCTAGGTATTAACCCCGAGACTCTGAATTAACGGATGCATTTACTTTTAGTAAATAGTATTCCAAACAAAGTAATAATTTACTTTTTAATTCGCCATCAGCGCACAATCGCCAGAAGTAAAATAAATGCGAACTTTTAAACGTTCTATAGAAAATCGTTTGGAATTTTTGGCAACCGCCTTGACATTCGAAACGGACACCGGTTTTATGTAACGTATTTAAGTTCAGCCATTCAAAAAGGCAGTAAAGTTAAAAGGAAACGCCGCTCATAACTTTGATCTGGAGCCAAGAATAACCCGTACCTGAAAGGTCCGCTATTCACGAGCTGAACTCCGCCAGTGACGTAAAGAGTCAGCCAAGCCTCTTACGACAGATGTTTAATGTTGAAAAACCAGCCTCACAATACATGCCTTATCGGAGGTACGAGTTATTATTAATATTAATTAGAAAATTCAACACTTGTATTTAAATCTCGGCACATCAGTAACCTAAAACACGTGCTGTTTCAAGGCTATCTCTGGTGCAGACAATTGTCTGACGAACAGTTAAAACTATATACCATTTATTAACTAGAAGTCTTCTGTTATCATATGTATTAAAAACATTTCTTAATTAGCAGCGGTGTTCATTCCGTGCGCGACGTCGCTGTCTCTTAAAACGCCATAAAAATTCAAAAGCGAGCGCTCAGCGTCATAAATATTTTAATGAGTATTTAATTAAAGTTACCGCAAGATAGTTTTAGAGTCAGACTCCTGAACAACTTCATCTCTCGCTAAGACATCTTTAACATATATCAAGTAATGAATACCCTTCTTAGGTAAATGCCCTCGCGGCAGAATTCTAGATACTTTTTAAAAACAATCCAAACGCGAATTAGTCACATCGACAGTTCTCAGAGGTAGCGTATTACTAACAACCGCGAAAGAACCATCATTTCGTACCTAATTCCCCAATAATTAAATTGAAAAGGTTAATTTAACATTCCATTGTGTCTATTGAATTTTTGAACAAAAAAAAATCCGATTCCAATTATTTTTTTTTAAATCATAGTTTTCACAAATCGACGTCATCGACTCGCTCATTCTTAAAAAAAGCTATACTAAATTTAGACGAGCGAATAACAGAATATGATTTCGTTGTTTATTAAACTAGACATGCCTGTAAAGATGAGGGTATGCAAGTCTAAACATGAACACAACACAAGCAAGTCGACGACGGCCGCGGCGGCGGCGATCAATTACGACTTGAGCCCCCTGGGCCCCCGCACCCACGCGCCCCCTGCGCCCGCTGCTCCCGTCCCGCCGCCGGGGCCGTTATTAATCATTATGCAGATTTTTACAGCTGCTGCTAATGACAGCGTATCATTGTGATTAATATGTACGAGAGACAAAGTGATGGAAATGATCGCTGGAGCGATGTACCTGCCCATCCACCCGGCCCACTTGTACTAGATACTTCGATGTTACATTTTTATTAATAATCATGATATTTTTTAACAAAATTACGCGTTCGATGCCTTTATTTTGGTCCATTATCTTGGTCAAAAGTTATGTGAGCCGTAGGTATTGTTAATCTTAAATAATTGTAATTTTTGATACTTCGTAAAAGCCAGATACAGTTCTATGAAGACAGAATTTCACATTATGCAACATCCTGTACACGTAGGATCTAAAAGAAAGGCTATAAAAAATTGGTATCCCGCCAAAACGTCTGCGAGACGATATGACGATTTACAACAATTCCGTGACCGCTCGAGGTGAGATTGAACGTGAATTATGGCGGAGGGAACTGTTGAATTTTATTAAGAAATATTACAAAACATGTTGCGAAACTCGAATCCCTCATAAATACTGCGTTAGCTTGAAGTTTGACAACGCCCGGCTCAGTGCGCTCGTTGAACGAATCGTTTGTTTGTTTTTAAATGTAATTTCTAAGAAATACACACATTACATCCTAGTTACGAAAACATAGTAGATATAACTTGCTCCAGCGACCTCAACCTCCTGATGAACGCATGATTTATAGTATTTGTAAAAATTACAATATCGAATCGTTCGTTGCAAACTTAAAACTACGTGAGTTTGTCAATAAAAATGTAAAGTAAAAAGTTTTAAATATATATCGAACACTATGGAAGCAGTGCGTCTTACGTATGCTCGGATATGATATAGCTATAGATAATGGTTGTCAATTAATTCAAGTGAGCTGAGTAGAGCACATGAGAGCAAGACCGCAATCAATCCAGACTGTGTCGGCCGGCCGGGTCGGAGCGGGCGGCAGGTAGGTCGGCGGGCCGCGGCCGGACGGTGACGGACTGCGATCCAATTTGCCGCCAAACCGACAATCTATCGGCGCTTCGAGGCTAATGCAAGATGGCCGCCACGTATCTCACTACTTGCTTAAAATACTACATCGTATTCTTTTTACCAACGGTAAATTTCGCAATATAGTTCATTTGACTATTTTTTCCTACAGGCACAGCGTTGAATTACGTCTCTGCATTCCAATGATCGACTGACCTAATAGACCACCCCTGGGTCTAATCTATAGCATTTACTTGGGAGTTTGAACATCCATAAGATGTGCAACGCCAGAGGAAGAACCCAAGAAACTGTGCTATGCATAGTACCACAATCTCGTAGACTTTAATTAAATATTCTCATTAATAATATTTATCGCAGCGCGCGGCCGCTTTTGCATTTTTATAGGATTTTAAGAGATAGCAGCGTCGCGCACTGAATGAGAATCGCCGAGTAATTAAAAAATGTTTTTGAAATTATAATTGGCTCCGTTGCATGTGACAGTGTTTGCGTATGTTGACTGAATTACGTGCGGGGACCGGGGACAACGTCCCCTGATATTGACGTTGTATTTTGTTTCGACAAGTCAGTACAAGTGTCATGAGCTTCTTATCGTGATGTTCTACACTGCAAGATATGCAAGACGCGACAGGAACCGTGCTCCATCTTGGATCAATTCTTGTTTAACGATCTTAAGTCGTGATCGCTGCGAGTGAGTTTAAATGACATTTTGCGCAATGATTCTGCGAACTGCACTCCTAGTAGTAAGTAATACATTTTACCAAGAAAAGTAGTCGTAAAATTAAGTTCGTTTATCATTCCATATTTGTCCAAGTGCCAAGTTATAATGGCGGCTATATTACTTGGCACCACGTACGACCTGGTTGAACTATTGCAATCATTTGACTAATTACTTAGTACAGATAAATGCACAATGTTAGGTATGCACTCTCATAAAGCATCTTGAGAAGTTTGTACATATACTATTTATTGCAAGAATTATTTTTAATTCTATTTAATATTGGACTGCCGCAGTTTCAACGTGTTGTTCAATTCAACTTGTGCAGCAAGATTGACATCGCAAAAAGTTATAATGCGGGGCCCACGTGTAAGCAGTCTCTACGGTGGCAATTAATCATTTATAGTCTGTGCTTACACCGTTACAGCGCAGCCGCCCGCCTCGCTCATCAATCACAACTGATTTTTCCTGATCGCTCTGCGCTAATCGGGAAAATTATCACAAATTAATTTATAATTTCATATTAAAGTTACTCGTGTTATGACTGTGTCGATTTCAAATATCCGGTAATGACAGGCTTTTATTTTTTAATTATTAGCCATTCGCAAGAAGTCACGGAAAATGAAATTAAAACTACCGTCGAATTCAATGGAAATGATAAATTACATTTACATAATTTAATTAATTTGACAAGCTTCACGTTTTAAATTGAAGTTAGGTATTTAACACGAAGAGAACACGTATTTATATGTTGTCATAGTCTGTGATAACAGCCTTTTATAGGTACAATATTTCATATTCAATAAATACAACGGTACATCTAGTTATAACCCCGTGGAAAACGATACCGACTTTCAAATAATTACATGTTAATTCTAAATGGCGTTCTATATAGTGAAGACGCGTGTCGTCGTTACACTTTGAGCAACAAAATGCGCTATCGAGCGCTACAGCACATTAAGGTTTAGTTAAAATTAATTCACTTGTATCCCGCGCCGACAGTGACGGAGCGCGATCCGATCCAGCGAGAAAGCGGCTGCATTGTTCAACTTCCGACAGACATATAAATCTAACGGCTAATGGATGCGGAAGATGCAGCGCTGCAGCTCCTAGAAGCTATAGATATTGCTCAAAGCGTGTTTTTGATTTTATAATCTGTCATACGATTATACAAATATCATGAATGTAAAAGCTTAGATGGACAGATGGGGGAATGTTAACAGGCAACTCCGTGTTGGATTAGGATGAAATTTGTTACAAAAAACATATTCAAGTATGCAACGGCACATTGGTTACTAATTAAGTATTTTTATTCCGCGCGAAAATTAACAGATTCATAAAAAAAATCACAATGACTTTAATTCACTAGTAAACACGATAGTATTTCAGAATGTAAAATGTTCAATACACCTTGTAGTGTAATTCGTCGTCCGGCCGGGGAGTCCCCGTGCGACGATAAATTAGCGGTCGCCACTGAGATTGGATCGCACTCAGTCACTATTCGATCGGCGTTGCGGCGTCTGCTTTGACAAGGACCTGTTTATTATACTCTACGTGCAGCTTACCACTGATTTGTTCTGATTTATGTTATGCGGTTCAACGAAAGAGTAAAAGATCACTTCTTACAGAATACCCTGTTACGTTCTTCTCTTTATTGGTTCATAATCGAGATAAAACAATAGGAAATGTATATTTCCACGGCGTGCACTTTTCAAAAGAATTCTTACTACTACACTATGCCCTTTGGTTTTAGCGACCTACACTTAAAACGCGCATTGAATAGTACTTCTTGCAGACTATATTATTAACCATCGTTTTAAAATCTGAATTACACACGAGATCACTGTGAGTGCAATAGAAAATAATGCATCATTATAAATTACGTGCCCACAGCATTGTAATTCCTATGTCCATAAGTAAATCACATGCAAACATTTGAAATAAAGAAATTGTAGAAATTTAAAAGGTGCGCGAACAGTGAAACCGGACGCGGGGCACGCGTCGGCCGGCGACAGTTTCTTGGCAAGTGTAGATTTAATTACGTAGTGTCCACCGCCGCGAGCAAGCCGGCCTGGCCGCCGCCGCCTGTGAAACACCAATAAAACTAAACGAATTTTAGTCGCAACTTATGAAATAACTGCACGTGTTTTGTAAACAAGTTTGTATGTCCGAAAGATAATACAATATAAATACGCAGATATGTATGGACTGACTAGAAATACAAAACACCACACAGTATTGCAGATAAACATAGAACTAAATACTTTGCACTTTGAACACTTTGAACAACGATTGAGGCGCCCCCAGGTTGTTTACTATCATGGTCAGGCTATACTGATAACTTATATTTTCTTAAATCCTTGAAAGAACAATATCCTAGGCCTGAGGGTGATAGCATAATTGCAACCCAGGTCAGTGACAGCGGAGACCTGCCGTTATTCTTGAACAAAAGACACGCGGGTTGCGACGTCGCCGACACGTTTTGCTCTCTAATTAAAATTAAACTCGTGTCATACTTAAAACTAGTTTGAGCGCAGTCGCGCTCAGTGGAAACTCTCCTTTAGAAGTCGCGCGTTTTGTTATACTTTGAATTGCGCGCGATTAAATTAAATAAGTTAACGAAATGCGTTTAATTAAGATATGCATTGTGAGACTTGGAAACCTTCCACCGCGGCGCTGGCTCGGCTGACAGATTAAAAGCAAAGTTTAAATTACACTAGTTCTTTATAATGTTTTAATGTTATCTAAAATAGGGTTAATTATTGATTGCACAAAATATCAAGCAGAATAGTTAATGAATCTTCGTAATATACAAGTGTATCTAGGTGTG
>JAODUI010000030.1:474837-486397 GCA_027563995.1 Papilio gigon | reverse complement strand
GACCGTAAGTCGTACTGGTTCGGAAATACCACCGAGGACAGACCGTTCCACAGCGCGGCTATGCGTGGCAGAAAATGGCGTGAGAACCGCACATTCGAAGATTGCCTGCAATCTAGGTGGTGCGGATGAAATCGGTCGGTCTGTCGAGTCGTCCGATGACGGAACTTAAATCAATTAATGCTGGCGCCCCACAGGGTTGTGTACCAACCCACGGTGTCGTCTACCCTGTTTAAACTGATTAATATGTTTTACTATTTTTCTATAAAACATCTCTATACACCAAATATTAATAAAATAATATGTTTTGTGCAGGTTGAAGCGTACAATGACGTAGGTAACAAACTAGTGTTGTGAATAATGACGGCAATAACGATGTCCACGTGACCCATTTCAACACAATTGACACATTGTGTTGAAGCCGGTCACATGATTTAGATACCTGAAACTGCCATACAACATGTAATGCTAGTCACACACGGAAGCAGAACCCTCGACTTTCAGTACTTTAATTATTTGAAAGTACACTTACTGTCAAAACAATTTATACAGCATCCAATTGGGATTCATTCTGCTGTCTTTTTTTAATAAAAAAAATGTACCTTTACTGCACTGTCTTACTGCTCTATCTTATTGTTCTCTCATCGTGTGTAACTAGCATTAGTTCCAGAGCACAAAGGCCCTTATTTCAGATAATAGGATATCATTTTAACGACGTTTGACAATCGACTGGCGTTCATGTTGGAACAATTTTTCTGTCTATAATATAAGATTGAATCCAGAACTCAAGTGACTGCAGGTTGTCGTCCCTTACATTCTCTTTTATAATAACGGAGACAACGATATGTGTATACAAGTATAACCGCAGTCCAAACCCACACTGAACAAAACAAGATACTTTTAGTAATCACTTAACGTCTCTGCGTATGGCAATTATACAAAATCTATCTCTGGAAGTAAATTAAAACACAAGTTAAATAATTCAAGAAGCGCATGGCACGGACAAGACAAGGCATTGCTTGTCTTGTTAGTGCCTATATTTTAAATTCTTCTCGCGTGCCAGAGCCCCGCGCTACGAAGCAGGATGGATGTACTGTCATCGGGAGAGCCATGACAAATGAATCGCCATTATTGCCTCCACCGCGGTTGCCTTTACGATGCGATCAATCAATTCATTGTAGTAAGACAATGTTTTTACGCTAAACAAGTAAATGTGTAGAGTAGAGTGAATAGGCACTTACTAAACTAGCGTGTACCAAATTTCTACCTTGATGTTGATCTTGATGATGTCATCACTTGGCATCGGGTGGGATCGTGGTCAAGTGTTAGTTTAGATTTCATAAAAAAAAAAAGTAAACGCTGATAAGGATAATTGTATGTATTATGGAATGTAGAAGTCAGGTGTAAGATTTTCTGCGTGCTGTCTTCCTACAGATGTGGACCATTGGTAAAAGCGGATGTTTTTTTTTTTATTAACAATGAATAATTAAATTTGAAACAGTAATAAAATAATGCTACTCTATCATTTTTTCGTACAAGAGAAAACAATATGATATAGTCACGGATAATTCTAATATTTACTAGATGTTTGATGTAGTAAATATGTAATTAAACATCTCATTTAGTCGATTCCAGTGAATAAAAACAGACATTAGTTTCAATTATTTACTGGCTTCTGCGAACAAAGTTGTTGAAAGCATAAATTAATACACGATCGAGTAACTGGCTCGGGGATATCAGCAAAAAGCGACTTTAATAGAGTGTTCCCGTGCCAAGACACCGAGACTCGGGGACTCCGGGACACATAGAGACGCAGTAACAAAGAGTTAATTGCAACCTGACCATTGCCAAGCTCGAACGATTAAAGACGAAGTTATTGCTCTCGACTTTCGATTAAGACAATCTCAATATGTTTAAAACTACTTCAATGTCGACATTAACGACATTTCTTATCTCTCTGATTATTTATGCAAGTTATTTAATTAAAAGATTTTAAATGGTCAACATAGAGGCTGGTTCGGACGTAGTCAACATAGTAATGTAACAATGTTTATTTTGGCTAAGCTACATTGTTTGTAAGAGCAATTGCTAAATTTGGCAGAACTACGTACTCGGTAATTAAGTCATCCGTACAAAATGAAGCTGTGTTTATATAATACTCTTCAGTGTGCTATTTTTTGTTTTATACCTTTGATCTCGTGGTTGATAAACCTTCGATGCCTCTACAATTTCTAAGTACTAAAGTGAAATTAAAGATCGATTCAGTAGCACTAGACAAGTTTAATCAGACGGACACTGTTATTACAGTTATAACTCTCAGAATAATATGTAAAATATACCTAGGTATAGGAAATTATATAAAACGTGACTAGATAGCTACAGTACAAAGAAGTGTGACAAGATCACACCTTTTTTTATATCGATAGAGGGCGCTGGTAAAAGTAGTAAAGCAAAACTTAATACTTCGAACTCAAAATTCGACTTTCATAAACACTTAATTGCACCGCCTCTACTAAAGGCAAATTGGCAAACAACTTCCTTAGAATTTAGACGTATTGCAGAATGACAGACGAACGTCAACGAACGACTTGCAGCAACAATGAGGTAATGACCGCGAACTGCCGCGCCCGAATTTAATCAGCCCGCTCCGTTGAGACGAAAGAGTCGCGACAATCAATACGACAGCCCCGAGGAGCTACGTCGGGTGACCATCCTTGTGTCACCATGATATTAACAAGCAACAAAATCAAATCTTCCATCTCATTCCTTATCTAATCCCCCTAAGAAAATATACAATCGGGACCCACTGTGGTGTTCCACCTCCGAAGCAAGGCAATTTTTCAATAAGTAGAACACTGTGGCCCTGTGCTGGCAGTAGCGCGATAATGATCTGCTCAAACAGTTTTACTAAGTACAATATTCTACTTCGCATATTTCCTTGTATTCTATAACTTTTACTACCTTACTAGTTATACTCAAGTAACAAATAAACGGCGTAGCTATAAAGAAATTTATCGTCCTGGCAACACCTCGATTTACACCTACATGGAGTTCTTACCCGTCCGCGCTCGCACGTGGCAGACAAAAAGTGCGACAAACGCCGCGCCGCCCGCACACCTCGTGATGGACACGCGGTAAACACGCAATGCCACTTTTTACCGCCAACTAACATCTTCACAGGCCTTTGTTTGCTCAACTGTACTTAAAATAATTAAACAAAGTAACAAAGTCAGTTTAATTACTTTATATATTGTCAACTTGTCCCTGGAACTGTACGTAACGTGGGCGATGACTACTCAAAGAGTAAATATCTTTATACCCTATGCCACTAATGAGTATAGTCAAAATGACAATAACGCACTAGTATCACTTTAATTACGAAATTACTCATAGTTGCAATGTGATTACTTCTTCAAATATGTTACTATACAATGCAAGTCATTCTTTGCGCACAAAATGTCATGTTCAAACACGGCAATGGTTGATGGGAGAGTAGCGCCCGCGGTCCCGCGGTCCCGCGCCGCGACTTCGCTTGATGTTACATACAAGGTAAGATGAATAACTGACACGATCTCCCGAGCCGCAACGCCTCATACTTTACAGACGTAACACGAATAATCCATTATTTTACAAAACTATACTGTCATACAACTTTAAAGGACTTTAATTGGTGACTAAAGGAGTTACCATCTCTTCTTTCTCAACTTATCTCCCTCGTGTATACCTGTTTTAACATTATATTACACGTTATCACGTTATTGTCAAATTGTCCGCATCAAATAGTTGATTACTTTGTTTTCGTATTGGATCCGTCCGAGTGATTGGACGGGCTGGGCTTTATTGACGAACGTAAAATATTTATGTGTTACACCTGCTCTCACGCGACAACGGCTTTGATACGTTACTCTTGTATTTTATTATATCAATTTTATTAAGGTGGAACGCGTTTAGGTGTTGATATAGTGTCCATTATATTGGAATAAGAGGTCATTGACCTCTGATGAGATGACATTGCGAAAAAAATGACAAAACGTTGTGAACAGTTTTTTGACTCACCTTGTCTCTCAGATTTTATTCACAAAATAGAGATAAAACAACTTAATGAATACGGGTCACACGTCACTTGAACAGCAGTGTCGATAAAGAAAAATATCAAAAAACCCGAAATCACTTAATACATGCGTCAATTGCAAAATAGTTAACAAACCAGCCGGCGAAGCTTTAAGCCAGTCTATTATTGTTTATTTCATATTCAAATCCATGATTTATAGAATAATTACAAATAGGCAAATTTAAATAAAACTATTTCGTTAGTAAATATTTATT
Organism: Papilio gigon; assembly: GCA_027563995.1. NCBI lineage: Eukaryota > Metazoa > Arthropoda > Insecta > Lepidoptera > Papilionidae > Papilio > Papilio gigon. The sequence continues at coordinate 482,074 of JAODUI010000030.1, read as the reverse complement.
AACGAAAGGAATGTTTTAACAAATAAATATACATGCAACCTAAAACAATAAAACCATTAACTTGAATATTTTACATGACACGGACACGAACACTCTTAAATATAATGATTCCAACACGATATGAAACGAAAAGTTACTTTTAGTTAGTGCCGGACAACGGGTTCGAATCCCGCGGCACTACCCCCCTTAAACTACTCGTTGCACGGGTGGGCGGAATAATGTAAGAAATGCAGTCACTTACCACCTGGATGCCCGTTCCTCAGCTGCCTAGTCAGTCTGTCAAATCTGTCACCGGTACTTTGGTAATTTGAAGACAGACTATTTTTATTACTGTTTATTTTATTTTATAATTAATTATTTTTTATTAATTATTATTTTAATTATTTATTTTCATTATTTTTATCATTATTATATTTTATATTGCTACCAGGCAATATACTGTTATTGTCAAAGATTTCTGATGACCAGCAGGAGGCAGCGGGAGCCCAGCCCCTTGGTGCTAGCGGTGAGAACCCATCTTGACGTTCGAACTCCAACGCGGCAGAAGAATACACGAATTGTTGCAAACCATCAACCAGAGAAGCATCACCTCGGCCATGTTTTACGACACGAGATATACTTCTTCATGTCACAATGATGGGCAAAATCGCAGGAGAGTCGGTGAACGTAAAAAAATCATGGTTAGCCAAGACGGTGACGTGTCCCGCTTGGAGCGCGATAGGGAGAGGTTCATCATCATAAGCTTTGTCTTCGCTGGGCAACCTCCAACAGCATACCAGTTAGATGCGAGCCCCGGGCGGGCGCTGTCACAGCGCGGCGAGCACGGCGGCGGTCTCGGCGGGCGAGAGGTGCAGCACGGCGGCGATGGCGTTCACCATGTGGCGGCGGCCCGCCGCCTGGCGCGACAGCAGGTACGCCATCACAACGTTTTTCAGGTATTCCAAATTAGCGCCCTCTCGCGACTGGATGCGCCGCAATCTGGAAAAGACACAGACAATGGTACATATATCTCGTTGGATGAAAATGATGAAAGAAAATTCATTTATAAGTATTACCAGTCGCTTTAAAAAAAAATAGGTATAACCATTGCTACTCTTTTTCATATTACGACAGTGTATATTTGCGGTTAAAAATAAAGTTTAACTAGGCGCCGTGTGTCACCTGTCAATCTCCTCCTTTAAAGTTCTTATCACTTCTTTAAAACGTTCCTTCTCGATGGTCGCCTCACGCTGGCAGTCTCTGTGCAATGAAAATTTATGTGTTAAATGTATATTTAGGAACCATTTGGACTGCCTACACGCAGCAGTCGCATGGATGTTTTCAAAAACCATAACAAAATATAAGAACACCCTAGAAGTATATTGGCACGGGGCGGGGGCACTGATCATCGGTTATGTGGAATAGACCTGTAGTGTCCCTCGAGGAGGTGCTTCTCTTTGCGCAGCTGCGTGATGTCGAGGTCCTTGCGCGCCAGCTCGTGCGCGTAGTGCAGCATGTGCGGCGGGGCGCTGCCCTCCTGCACCGACACGTACTAATTAAACTTTACAAAAATCAGACATTTAAACTTTTTAAATGATTTTGCATTAGGAACTTGTGATGACATGCCAACAACAAGTCTAAAACCCTCACACCGAGCATCCCGTGTCCATCTTTCATAGTTTCCTCGCTGCTGAGCTTGCGGGCGCGCTCGTTGCGCGCGCGCATGTGCGAGTCCGCCTCCTCCAGCAAGGTGGCGTAGCGGTCGCGCTGCGTCTGCACCTGCCGCTCCAGCGCGACCACGCGAGCCTTGAGGTCCGACGTCACCTCCTTGTGGTAATCTCTTTCACTTTTCAACTTCTATAAGAAGAAACATAAGTTCTTTAAGTCATTATTGTTAAAAAGCAAATTCAGTTAGTAATAAAGTGTACAACGCTACCTCCTCATATAACTTAAGCGAATCCTCTTTGTCTCGCTTCTCTTCTTCCCACATCATCTTGTACGCCTCCACCTTCTCCTTCAGCGCCATTACCTTCGTCTTCAATTCATCCACCTCACTAACTTCATCATCTCTACTTCTCTTCATATTCTCTGTCTTGTAGATATCAAAATCTCCCTTCAACTTCTCCAATTCTTCTCTGCATTTATCATGTATATTGTCGTAACCGTCAACCTTGAACACAGTGATGATATCCACGGGGCTGCCTAATTTAATGTTTTCAGCGATCAGTTCCTTCTTCAATATGTGCATTTTGTCGATCAATGTCTGCAAATATTCGCTGTCTGCTAACTTCTCATTATCTGTCTCACTTTTTTGTTGACTTTCATCTGAAACGTTCATGTCAAATTATCTCATGTTCAAGAAGCTTTCCAGCCCTGTTTTGACTAGTTGTCAAACATATATAAAACCTACTTAGACCACACAGATGGAGTACAAGGATCTTGTAACACTTTTTAGACAGGGGACGCAAATTAGTTATTTCTAATTAGTGTCACTCATGCGAGACATCTAAAGGCGTGTAGTTTTATCTTAGTACGTTTAACCTGTATTTTAATTATTATAAATAATACGGCCGTTTTTTATAGTTGTGTAACAAAAACGGCTGTGTTAACTAATGAATAGTCCCTGTAGCCGGATGCTAATTAAATAAAACTATTTAAAAAACCTGTTTCGCTATTTTATTTATTTGTAAAAATTTACGAGCTAAGTTAGTGTATCCAGTGAAATACAAGTAAACGCAGTATACTCACCCCGTCTGGTAGCCATCTTATCCAGAAGACTGCCGTTCAGCGATTCCTTCAACTGCTGTATCGTCTGCTGGTCCCTTCTCCTCCTCAAGTCATACTCTCCTATGGTCTGTGACAGTTCCGCTAGCTTGCCCTCTAGCAGAGCCACTCTCTCTTCCTGACGGGCACAGATCTTTCTCGCCGATTCTTCTGCGCGCTTCGCTTTTATTTGTTCCTATAGTCAAAATATTAATTGTCACGTTTATTAGGGTAGGACTAGAGTTCACTTATGATTGTAATTATTCCTGTTAATTAGAGATTAACTACAACACACACAGTCATAATATACTATAGTCACATACATATGAAAAACCTACACCAAACTTCTTGTTCAATGATCAATCCTCTGAATGTGAATGCTACCAGTACTTTAAAATAAATTTCCCTGAATTCTATATCTATAATTAAAACCGATTTTTGGGTTCGGCTGTTGGTGCAACAGAGTACATCCCTCTGTACATTACCTCTCTGATAGCGATGGAATGCGACTGCTCCAGCAGAGCTAGCTTCTGCTGCAGCCGCACCAGCAGCGCGGGCGTCTCCACGGTGCGGGCCTCCGCGCGCTGCAGCCGCCGCTGTGACGCTTCCAGACTGCTGCTCAGGTCGCGCACTCGCTTCTCCAACTCCGCTTGAGACGCTGAAAATTATTACAATACTTTTACTTTTGCTTTAATTAGTTTTTGCAGAATTTGCAGTTTTTTTTTATTTACCTTGAGCTTCTGAGGTATTCACCACTTTATCCTCCAGTTTTTCTTTAGTTTTTCTTTCAGAAGACAGCTTTGCATGCAACTCTCTGTAAGCAATGACATAAATCATACCAAGAATCCCCAGTATTGTGAACAATAAAACACCAATACATTTGTACTTACTTCATCATAACAGCATGATCAGCTCTCTCATTCTCTCGCTCCTGGATTTCATAAGCTATTTTAGCTTTCAAATTGCTAACTTCAACAAGATGCTGCTGTACTAGGGTTTTAGTTTCTTCCCTCATTGATGACAACATATTCTCATACTGAAATTGTTAAAAATATCTGATTTAATTTACATATTTTCTGATTACTCCAATTCAATTGAAATTTATTTGATTGTCATCCACATCTTTTGACCACAGCCTTCCCCAAGACCTTCTTCTATGTTGTCCTCCACCTTCCGCACCTAAGACTTTTGTATAGTCAAAAATAATGTCCAATGATAAACCAAATCTATTAAAAAAAAAAAGATATATACCTTTTCCCTGGTAACTTTCTTGTCAGCTTGAAAAGCTTCCTCCATTCGGGATTTCTCAGCAGTCAATGTAGCCAGTAACTATACTCGAATTGGATTACTTCCATTGTTTTTCAGTATTATCAATGTATTGCATCGTTGATTTTGAATTTTACAATGTTACTGGACTGGAATGATGTTATCTAGGACTCACCTAGCTCCTAAATTTTCGTAATGCGGATGAGCTACTATTGGTTTCCGTGTAGCCAACATGACCGTCGCCAGTATCGGCATGGACCCGGCGAAGGCGCCCGCGCCCGCGTCGCTGGATATCCACTGCAGCATCTCCTCTTGTGGGTAGTCGCTAAACTCACCTGAGTATGACCAATACAAGATTTACAACTACCTCCTTAAATCAGTTACTTTATAGTTACCTACTTTTTAAAAAAAGTAAGTTTATTACAAGCTTTAATTCATCTCCACCGCGTCAGTAATCAAAGGCAAGTTAAATTCACTGCATCTTCATCTCGCGCGCGTGTAACATGACGGTGCTATATTATTGTGACAGCTGATCTGATGCTGGAAGGTCACAGGAACTTTGTTAAACGAGTTTGGGTTCGTTTAATTAGTTCCGATAAGTACTTTGATAAGAGAAGCTTGCTAAAAAGAAACTTTTTTTTTTTCTATAATTTCTTTTATAGAATCAAACTCACCTATATGTGCTGTTTCTCTATTCACGTTATCGACAAGCTGCCGACCGACGGGTACGAGGAGGATCAACCAGATCATAGGCAGACGGTCCATGATTCTCTTAGGGAACCTTTACAATGACATTAAAACGAATGATTTAATATCAACAGATATGTTTAAAAGAGTCAATACATGACGGTACAGACGATGGTAGATGGTAGACACTGATATACAGATAAAGGTGTAGTAAGAAAAGATTTTCCTTCGTAATTTTTATGAAAAGTTCGTATTTATCTCGCTCTCTCAAACAGCTTCAGTGTCATCTTACAGAATGACATTATTCATTGACATGACACTAAACAATAAAGTTGCATATTAATGTATGACAATGTCACTCGTTTAATACGACCATTGACAGTTGGTGTCATCGTGTTCCGATAGAGAGCCGAGTTTGCTAGAAAGAGAATCATTTCTCACTACATCTGAACTGCTTATCCTTTGACCGTCAGCTAGTTGTACCTCATTGAAACTTAAATAATGGGACCTTATTTGCAAGCACTATCTTTCTACTTAAAATTTCAAAACTGGAACAGGGGCCATGTCCTGGTAACGCATAAAACAGATCAATTGAGAACTGTCTTCTGCTTTATCATCAGCCTTCATAACTGAACACAGTCCTCTGTTAGCTGTTAATAAAACTCACCTATAATACTTTTTCGTGACCATCAACGATGACAGGAGACAGAGCTGCGTCGCCAGCAAGAGCTTCAGCCTCATCACCAATAAAGCGAAGATCCAATACAGCACCATCAATGACAAGTTATAGAACAACGCCGCATCAAATTTCACGTACATAATTAAATTCAATACACTTTCCATCATCTTCATTTCACCTCCCTTCTTCGTTTTACTTTCAGAGTTCTCTTTTCCTTTATCTGTTTCATTCTTCTTTGTATCATCATCTTTTTTCTTTTTCCTATATTCTTCATCATCTCTCGCTATCACCGCGTCGTCATAAGTTTTCCTAACTATGTTACACATAGTTATTATTATGTATGGTATTAAAAATGTATTGAACATCATCTCTATAGATGAGAACGGAAGGAAATCGAATACATCAGTACATGTGTAAATGAGTGTATGAAAGTTTTTATATTTGGATGAGAATTTCGAGAAGAGCATGTCCCAGATGTGAGAATCTTCTTCGACATCTAATAAATTGCTGATGAATAATTTTAAATAGACAGTAGCGATACCTAGGCAGATAAATCTGAATATGATGAGAAAGAATTCACAGATGATGTCGGATGTATCCTTAATGGTTATCCTCATGGAACTAAAGAACAGACAGTAGATGAAGAGGACGAGGAAACTGGATGTGTACATCGATGATTTAAGCATATCATTGCCTTGTAAGAGCAGGATAGCCATATGGAGGCCGCAGAAGTGCGAGTGAAGGAAAATAGATAGAACTTTAGTGTCGATAATGTAAAGTTGCTCCATCAAGAAATAGATAGCTAACTGTGCAAAGAATATAAATTGGCTAAATTGCCAGAACAATAGACAGAGACAATTGCAGAAGAAGATGGCGATCTGGAACAAGGGAATATTTCATTATTTACTATCAGACCCCGCGAACTCTGTTTCGCCTTAAAGGAAATGCAATCAAAAACATTTCCTCCTCGGAACAAAAAAGTTTGTATGGGAAATGGAAAAGGGCTATTTTTAAGGCTTTCGCGAGTATTTTTTCTAATTTTTCTTACCTTTTAAACCTTCTCTACACCTTCATGAACATTCCAAGAACAAGATAAGATGCACAAAATTTTTATTTAATCTTATCATTTCTGCCCACTGGTTCAAATTAAACTGCACGCTAAAAATCTATGCAGTCATTGAGGCGGTAAAAAGACACTAGCGCCGGAGTGATCAAACTAACAAAACTAACATTCAAATTGAGAATAACGCCATCTAGTATATAAAATGTATACCTGCAGCCGCAATCCATGTTTTCCCGATTTATCTCTCAATTGTATTGTCAGAAGCCATCCCTGGATTAGAAGTATGGGTAACGCGAAGTTCTCCCGTTCATTCGGAGCCCACTGCACGCGTGTGCACTCAGTGTGGTTGGCGAAGTACTGCACTATCGCTAGTAGACCGCCTAATATGTTTCCACTAGACAAAGAAATTTCTGTTTTTTAATCGAACGAAAACTAGGAGATTGGGCAAGGCCTATGTCCAGTAGTGGGCAGATTAGAATCTGATGATGAAGACTTTTCATTCCCATCACATTTTACTGCCGCTTCCACATTTTAATCTTGATTATGGGAGTGTCAGTGATGCAGTGGTTAAGATTGACCGGACTGGACTGTTATCCACATTGTCTAGGTTCAATCCTTTGTGTACCAATGGGTTTTTCAATTTCCGAATTTCATATGTACATTCCAACGCTCTTACAGTGAAGGAAAACATCGCGAGATATGTGTGAAGTCAATACACTGGGCCAGCGTGGTTGACTAGGAAAGTTTACAAATTTCAAATGTAAACATTTAACATTCAGTTAAAACAAATTAACAAGTTG
>JAODUI010000030.1:447466-472453 GCA_027563995.1 Papilio gigon | reverse complement strand
AGACTATTGTATAGTCAAAAATAATGTCCAATGATAAACCAAATCTATTTAAAAAAAAAGACATATACCTTTTCCCTGTTAACTTTCTTGTCAGCTTGAAAAGCTTCCTCCATGCGCGATTTCTCAGCAGTCAATGTAGCCAGTGACTGCATAAGTGTCACCACAGAATCTTCCGAGGCTAAAGAATACAATATAAAAGGAAATATATCTTTTGTTGAATTATATACGTATATATCAGTTAACTATATAACAGGCCACAATAAAATCTGTTGCATTGATTAATACAGATTAGACCAATATATAAAATTACTGGAAAATATTAAAAAACCTACACCAAATACTACATTCTGACAGAAAATACAGGATAAATAGAAATTGAATGTATTTCCACTTTCTGTATCAACATCTAACACTGCAGGTAGGGGAAGGAAAACGAAAACAATAAACAGAAACCACAAAATACCTTGTCCACTGGCATTGTCTCCTCTGCTCAAAGCTTTTAAGCTGATTTCTAATGCTTCTTTTTCTTTAACAAGACCTTTGTATGCAGCAACAACATCTGAAAAACAAAGCATTTTATTAAATCCCATAAAGCCATATTTATTTATGTATTACATAGTTATATTAGAAAATAAACAGCTTTCAAGTTTAATTAATTGGATTTTTTCTAAATTTTGTTACTCTAATGAGAGATTAAAACAATAAGATGTTCATGGAAACAACATATGGTAGTAAATCGTTTAAGAAATCATTTATTTACCTCTAAGCCTGGCTTCATATCTCTTTATCTGGTCTGCTTGCTTGGTTATAGTCGAAATTAATTCTTGTTTTGACAAGGACTCCATAGTTTCGACTAAATGTGAATATTCTTTAGAAATAACATCAATTGTTTAGACTAATCTCAAGAACAACTTGTGGTTTTAGAACAAAAGATACAGATGGCTTTGTATATAGTTCTCATATCAATCAGAGATATAATGTTATAAAAACTTTTTAATTATTTCCTGTTTTCCCACTATTTATCGTTGGGTATTATGAAACGTAATTATTTTGCAAATGCATTTTTCAATTAAATTGACATTAACAGATATGTGTCAAATGTCAATCTTTACATGGTTGCCAGGTCATGATTTATTATCCACAGATAATTTAATATTTTTATAAAAAATTGTAAGCTTTGTTTATGTTTAACACGGGCGATGCAACGCCGCACCGGCACCATCCTTTTAAATCTATTGTATTACAATTTATTTTTATAGAGTACCGTTCGCGACCAAGAAGAGACAGTGCGGCAATGTACCTCGTTCAGACAGAAATCTTTCTAAGACCTCTTCACTTGAGTTTATGTAGTGATATAGGTCGTTAGGGCGGTATTCAACGTTATTTAGTAATCATGAATTGCCGTATGTTCCTACGCTACCAAGCTGTATCCAACATCCGAGAAATAAGTAATAATCACCGATTGGCATTTTCTTTATAATACATAAATGTAATACTATATACAAAAAGTAATACTGAAAATTAATTCTATGAATCATCATTGAGGCCTTAAAAAAAGATAATCAATTCAAAGAACCAATTGTAGTGTGTCGCTGCGATTGGGAAATGGAAATCTTCGAGGGATAGATGGTCTATGATTTAACTTGCAAGGTTGTTGTAGAAAGATACAAATGATTATCGCCTTTTCGAATTTATAAGTGGAACCGCCATCTAATAAAATTCTATAACTGGAAGAAATAAATGGATGCCATAAAGTCCTTTCAAATATACACACAATTGCTATTCGCTAGAACTTAAAGCACAGTCTCACATACGGACTGTGAATCGATAACTACGGAACAATAACATGTTAAGCGAATATACATTTTTTTAATTTTAACAAAAAAATAGGGACAAACAATATTTCGCCCTTCATTTATAGCATCCCCTAGTATCTGGTCCATATCCAGTTTGATCATCGCGGGAAGGGGTCATTGAACTTTATTTAGGGTGAACATGACTTTCCGCACCCCTCGACTAAACTGCTACTTTAATAAATGTGACCGTTCAAAATATCCTACGCAATCGAGTTTTCGAATGTCTTTCTGTTCGATTCGTTGCATTCATTTCTTTTTTCGAAGTATTTTATTAATTTAAATATTTTAATTCATCAATATTGGTGGCCAACGATATACAAATGTGACCTTTCAATGTTAACTTAAAAAAAATGAGATTGTTGTGACCTTGCGAAACAAAAATGTGCAATATTTGCCTACCTTTATCCTGGTCATAAGTACTTTATTGTATAAGTCAATTATAGTTGAATATAGGCACTTATCAAAAACCGAAAATGCCTGCTTACTAAAATAGTAAAAAAATCTATTGAAAAGCTAACACACATCCAACAATTCCGCGTTTATGCCGAGGAAATCGCTTTTCATTCATCCGTAAATTGAGTCTCACACTCCTATAGCTCTTAATGTTGAAGTTCAAGAGGGTATTGAGTCGAGATATACCGAAAAGGTTTCAAGTCTAAATATAATCCACTTTCTTTACAATGCTGAACACGAATATGATGTATGGACAGTCTTGGTACCTCCTTTATTCAGAATCTTTGCAATCTGACGAATACAGCACGTTGGTTATTTATTGCTACAACTTTTAAGGTCACTTTTTAGATTATGGTATAAACCTTTCTTGAACGTTCATCCTATTTCTCTGTGCTATCACCTAGAGTGGCATCTATTGTTTCGGAAACGCCGCCAAAAAATACTTTGAATTTATAATACAAAGTTACTCAAAACTAAATAAAACCAAGTACTTGTACATATAAGCTAATTTGTTTTTATCAAGTCGTTTGGGACCTTTTATCACTGAATCAAAATCGATTCGAAACGAAACGAAATCGAAACGTACTACCGTTTTTAACGAACACAATATTCGTACGTAATTTTGAAATAATAACGAGATTTGTATTATTAACCCTTGCCTTTTTAATACATACATTAACGCGGAATCGCCCACAGTCACGAACGACACACGATAAGTTGGGGCGAAGCTATATATTTGTTTTATAAATTGTGTGCAAACCGAGCCGTGAGGTGATGTAGGCCCGTACACGTAATATTCATTTAATAATTAGCCATATTCATACATTTTAACGGTGTTTAAAAAAATATATATATTTATATTTAGTCGTTGTTACAAACCTCTTTGGTTAAACAGAATTTCTTTTCGAACTAAGACTTCCTGTGCGCGAAATTTCTTAATAAATTACGCAAGAAATTCCGTCATCGGAATAATTCGCCTTTAATATAATTCCGTTTTGCGAAAACATCTTGTCAATGGACGCGCGTTTTAACCATGAAGAGAGAGTTATAATGAACTTTCTATTCGAAGGCCGCCCGTTAGCCCGTTACTATGGTTCAGCGGTTCACTTGTGCGGCCACACTGGTGGCGTGGTTGTATCAAATTTAGAATTTTTATAACGGCACAATTGCGAAGATTTTACATATCATATTCTTTAAAAGTTAACGTTCACACTAGTCGACACTGGGAGTGCTTTGGTATAGATAAATTACGAGAAATCGACACTTAGCGACCGCTTTAGTAATCACTAGATAAGTGCGGCACTAATCTAAATTTTTTCTAATGAGAAATATTTCTAATGATAATGATTAGTTTAGCAAAAAAAAACTTTTTCATTGCATTTTTTTGTTTTCGTATCATCGCAAGACATATTTGCGAGTGCTCGCCGGCCGCTGCTTTTGTTATTTATGCAACGATTACTTTGAAAGGTCGTCGCCGAGCTGTCTCGTCGCGAAGTGATAAAAAAAACTTGCAGTTTCAAGTTCTGACTGGAGACCTCAATTGACGTCGGATAAAAATATATAACATTTTATTTTATTTTAGCTTAGAATTTTGGTAGTCGGTACTCGGCTAATAACTCACATGCTCGACGTATAAAAGTCTCAAAGGGGGCTGGCAGTTGTGGCATAAATAAAAGAATGTTTTAATATTATTGCTAATGTCGATATTTAATGTCTATATGAATATTCCCTACATCAGATTACATTCGTTGACATTTCAAAAAATTAAAATGTAAGCCAAACATTTGTTTTCAATACGTTATCGGCGATTTGTACTCTGTCTTACATGTCTAGCTACACACTAGGCCAAACCTTACAATACCCGAACCTGCCCAAAAAATTAAAGTAAACCAAAAAGAAAACAAATTTGTTAAATAATTGTTATACCATAAATAAACACTAGACAGAAAAAAAAACCTGATAATTGTTAGTTTATAAATTAACAGAAACTACGCTAAACACAAATAAAATACCACGAAATATTACTGAGAAAATAAAATTAAATGGGACAGGTACAAAGTTGTCAACGCTATCTATAACTGAGAAGTATAATGTTTGCCTATCATATCTTTATTGTTATTGATTACATAATCATTGTGTTCGTTGTAACGGATCTATTGATGCAGTAAAAGCTTAGGTCCAACAGGGGACTGGTTAACGACTGAAGACGCCAAATCAATCTCTTTAACTCGATCTAGTGCTTATAGAAATAATTCGATCTCATTTATAGATAGCCCCATTAACAACTGCTCTGGCAAAATGTTCCTTTCATTGGTCAGTGTGAATTTGTAGTGACGGACGACACAACACAGATTATAGATATGCTGGAAATCCTTTGAGCGGCAGTTTAAGGCTCCAAATAAAAACGAAGACTCCGCTAGATTAGCTACGAGGAACTGTGAACTGGAGGCGGATTTACTACTACATAGGACATTACAAAGAAAAATAACACTGAGATTCCCTCCGCGGATGTCAGTTGCGTGCCGCAGACGCGCCCAAAAGATTCGCAACAATTCCTCAGACTACATTACTTCGAGGTATATTTTACCTGTGACTAGTTTTTCCAAACACACCCCTTGCGTTGTCGCTGAGTGCATGCAATGGTACACTATGCTTAAGTTAACGAAACACCACACCAACAAATTTTTAAAATCAAATTCTAAACTACATTTAAATAAAGAACACAGTTTTTTTTTAAATACTTATAAGTACGTACTTAAAAATTTATGTCGCGCAAAAATTAAAACTGACTAGTTCCGTGTAGTTAAGTACTTTAAATAAATAATTAACCTTAATGAATCATTTATCCTTAGCAGTATAGAAATTAAATCACTTAATCAAAATGCGTTCAACGAGACTGTCGCTGCGCGGTCACCAACTGTGCACTGCCGGGAGTGGGGCATGACATGATATGCTTCCATCTATCAATAATTTAACTATGCAGTTACTGAAACTACTCGACAGAGATAAGCCACAGGAGGTTGTTTTACAGAGCAAACGATTCACCAAACTAAGTCCCAAACTTACACTAATAATCAATATATATTAATAATAACATCAAATGAAATCTACTATAAATCTATTCACTATTATGACAATAAATTATTAATCATAGGTTACTTAAATGTAATAATAAATAGCCATTATACAATCAAATGAATGAGAGACACAAATATCATTTCACATAAGACAAATTGAAGTCATGCCTGCGTCACCGCCTCATCACACCGCGCGCGGGCGCTGCGCCCTCTGCCACTCGGCGACAAAACCTTCGAGACTAACATTAATGCAAATATTATTACTTGACATACACATTAATACAAATTTCCCCAACTTGGTACATATTCAAGTCAATACAAAAATTTCCTTTAAAATGTTGATCAGCCAACTGCAGTCATATTTGTGGTCCAACAACTTTACAATTTCGATTCAGTTTCCTTATATGGTTACGTCAAAACAAGTCGATTATTAAAGTCATTTCCTACTTGGGTCCACAAACAAAAAACTGATTCATTTCTTAGTAATAAAAAAAATCTGTTACTTCATAGTGTCATCCACTACAAGTATATAAATAATTATTTGAACTTGAGCGAATTAACAAGTATTTCATTTACTAGTGACGTCTTAACTTATTTTACATGAGTACAAGGCGATTGTGAACCAATGGTAGGAAATGTTCATAACTTGAAGACAAGTTGTTACAATAAAAATGAGTCCATAGAGGAATTAGAACAAGGAAAGATAGCTTCAATATGAATTTATACATTATAATATTAAAATAACCATCTTACATTATGATTTTGTGCATTTAAATTAGAGATTCCCTTAATATTTAAAGTCATGGATTTATTCAACAAGAGATTAGATTACAGAGGTTGAAACTTACGGGACTTGACATTTAATGATTTTTTATGTCATGTGATTATTTAATGTAATGATTAAATCAGTCATATTTTCTGTATTCTTTGGTAGTATTCAGATACAATTAATATTTGTTTATATTTTATATTTCTTGTATAATATAATATTGCCGGTTGCCATTTTCAAAATAATCAACTGTATTACATAGGTAATTGCACTGTGTTTAAATACATATAATAAACTCTTTTTTTTCATATATACTTTTTACTTAGAGTAAAATCTCTTAATATTGCACTGTCAATCCTCACAAAACAGTATATTGCTTGGGATCTAATTACTGTGACATCGTCCAAAATTTCTCTAAATTTCTTAATATTTAAAATATTATATTTGAGTTAGAAATTACTCTGGTATTTAGCTAAATGTCACCTTCAATGAAACCACTGTAGGTCCTGTATTTATAAACAGTAAAGGTATAAAGAAATATTAATTAGGTCTATTTTAAAACTAAAATAATTTATATTTTTCACTAAATTAAAGACTCATCTGGTATTAAGTCACATGTTAAACTAAGATTTAGCAAATTTAAAATAAAGTAGAAAAAAAAACTTTCTATCTAGTCTAAAGTGAATCAGTACATATTCTTTTGAAAATAACATAATTTCCTATAAGTTACAGAAGCAAGTATCATTTATATAAATACAGTGGTATACTTATTTGTAATTGGACAATTTATAGTGTAATTTAATTTATTACCATCTGAGATAATGACTCTGATTTAATAAAGGAAAGGCTTGGCTAGCTAGTAAAAGTCAAAATGTACAACTTATCCAAAACCAGTATATAAATGAATGCAATGTGGATTGGAGTGAAACAATTGATAATTGGGACTTATATTTCCTTCTTTTGCTTATATTTTATATTGAATCGTGAAGCTTAACCTGCGGTAGATGGTTTGTACTTTTCTTGTATGAACACTGTTTACAATTCGGTGTCATGCCATGATTTGAGTCACATTATTTCCTAGTCAATAGTCAGTTTACTGTGACAAAGAATCATGACAGAGAAATGATCAACATTTTCGCATTAGCTACAATTTATTGACTAGAATTTGATGAGTTTAGGATTTACTCTTGTTCGTTTTGAAGCTGACCTGCAGCACCTGGCCATTGAGAGAGTATCCATTCAGAGACTGGATGGCGACAACTGCCTCATCATAGTTGGTCATGGTAACAAAACCATAACCCTTGCACTTGTTAGTGGTGGGATCTCTTATTATTTTAACACACTGGACGGCACCAAATGGGCCGAAGAGCTGCCAAAGAGTACTCTCTTCAGTATCGGCTCCAATATTGTACACAAAGATACACCAACCTGAGCCTCCAAGAGCATTGCCTTGGATGATGGGGTCAGCCAATGGGGAGAATCTCTGAAGACCTTTATTGATAGCTAGAAGTGCCTTGCCAGCCGGGCCAACAAATCTACGAGTAGAATTGGGAGTCAGGTAGGCAGCTAACGGTGCTAGTCCCTTATTCTGATTGCTGGGATTATTTGCACATTTAACAGTCATTGGGCCAGTTCCTCCTGGTGGAATAGTGCCATTTAACTCACGGATAGCTGCCTCTGCTTCACAGCGTTGATCATATCGGATAAATGCAACACCTCGTGATGGCCCCTGAATTGTCTGCTCGTCTATACCTCCTTGTAATAAATGGCCGACACTTACATTTTCGTGCAGGATACGGGAGCTGATGATCGATCCATAAGGGCTGAAGAGCTTCTCCAAGTCTTGCTGTGTCATGTGTTTGGGTAGGCCGGACACATAGAGATTGGCACCTTTGATTGCGTCAGAACTGGGGCGGGCGTAAGAAACTTTGATAATCTTGTTCTGCAGTCGAAGACCATTCAGGGTGTTAACGGCTTTTTCGGCATCTTCAGCCTTGTGGTAATTGACGAACGCGTAGCCTAGACTCTGGCCATTGAGAATGTGGTCCGGGAACACGGTTACTTTGTCTCTAATCAATTTACAACTCTCCACCTCCCCAACACTAGAGAATAATGACCGGATCTCTTCCTGAGTCATGGTTTGTGGCAAATAGTTAACAATTAAGTTCGTCTTCGATTCATTGTTGCAAGGTTGTACTTTACTTCCATTTTGCGTAGGTTGATTCACGTTTACCGAGTCGATATTGGTCATCATTTTTACTGAATAAAACGTTAACACCAAATAAGGTTAAAAACCGAATGGTTTAAATAATGAAATACTAGGAACGTATTCTAATTAGAAGACAATTTTGCCCGAAACGTTAGCTCCACTTCGTATTGGTTGAAAGCATATGCAAGGAAAGAAAATCAATAAGATGCTGTGTACTCTCGTACTTATCCTGTTTTCGGAAATCCAGTACCTTATTTCGTTGAATCAAAGTATAATCGGAAACACAAATTAACGCGAGTTTATTAGATCTTACTGAGGATACGAAAGTAAAGTGAAAAGGAAATCAACCAAAAATCTATGCGACTTGCGACCTATTCTCGTAAATTCATTTCTTTCACTTCACTTTCTTTTTAAAATGTTGCCACAGAAATGAAATATTTCACCCAAATATTTGAGGTATATGATATTTCATTAATTATAATCTTGCCTTTTATAAGAAAGTTTGATTTAGGATATAATAATATTACTAAAGACTATTGAAAATATGCATCTAGTATAATTCAACCTGTGAACTCTATGTTTTTAAGATTCCTTATTGTAACTTGGAATTAATAAAAAACAGTACTTTTAGTGCCTAAAATTCTAAGTTCACCGCGAAAGGAGACACAAGACATACGATAGGGGCAATTTCATAAATTTATTTTTTATTTATCTTCCAAATTATGTGTAATTTTTAATCAAACGGTAACACCAAAACAGCAGTGCCAACCGCACACCGGCCAACATAAGAAAATTGATGTGGTAGCATTCACAACGATTGCTTTTTATAAAATAACGTTTTTAACATACTTATAAATTTAGAGCAATGTTCAAATTTCAATTATTTATTTAAAAAAAAATGCCTTACTGAAGTATTTAAACTATTTTAATTTTTAATATTTAATTTATTGAACACCACAGTTATAGATTTTTCTCGCATATTCAGTGCTGCCATATTTAATAGATTCGATTCTTGGGGATCGAATATTACTATTAGTTTTTATTCGTCCACGAATATCTCGACGTACCTTTGTAGGCCATAATCTGATATTTAATTATATTAACTCTTACCAAACACTTAACTAATTTATAATTGCCGATGAAATGGGGTTTGCTCAATTACTAACATTAAATTGCATTATAACACGTGGTTGGTTGCTAGAGATGGGCAAAATGTATCAATTTTGATATCAGTAGCTTTTGAAATATCCTGTACTATACAATATTCTTTTTTAGATACAATATTTTTTTTACTTTACTATAGTCTGTGAACGGAGTTGATGGGGAAATAGGATGCTTATTAGATTCTAATGTGAATAAAATATCGCTTTTATGTCTTCTTGTTCAGAGCCGTGTACTTATCAAATATGGCAATAAAACGTTACATTGCGTTTTCTTTCTAAAGTAAATGCTAAAGACTTCCCATATACGTACCTTAAGTTATTTATCATTAGTGAATAATCAGTAATATTCTTGACAAGTTACTTTAAGATCAATACTTTGTAATTCTAGTGTTATTATAGCTGAGTCAATTATGCAATTATGCCACTGCTGCGTTCTATGAAAATGATATTGCATTATATAGGTGCTACTATTGCTAAATTAATGAGAAACAATTTCAATAAAATTGTTTCGACCATTAAATTTAATACATCGTTTTGATTGAGGAAATTATACTTATTTTTATGTATTACATAAATACATGTATCATTTTTTAAACTTAAAAAAAATGTTTATTTTATGACATTCCAAAAGGAAGCGTGCCTCTTAACCGACTGGGTTATATACACTGGACCGCGCCTTTTAATAAATAATAGCAATTTTTTCTGACGTGTTTCTTGCAGGACATTAATTAGTTTGGACGGTAAATTAATTATTGTGCAAAATTCTGTCTTCATTTATAACGTTACTATAAATTTAATATATATTACATTAAAAAAACTAAAAGTAAACTGCAAAAGCTCTGTATTTCAATATAAAGCTAAACTCAGGTCTACGTAGTGTTACTTGATGAAAAAGCATATTTACCACAGATAAGAAAAACTACAATAGCATCTACTATTACTATAGCAAGAGTTAGAGTTCCGCTGATCATGTGAACTTTAAACTTCAATTTACCTTAATACGTAAAGGCGAAATAACCGAAATAAGAAATCAAAATTAAAAATGTCGAATCTACATCATTCCGTTATTAGATTGTAAAAAATATATTTATCCATTCGATTTTTAGTTTTGGTTCAGGATAACAAAACATTACAACCACGTGACTCAGTCAGTTTGACACTATTCATTGATTTGCGACCAAACAATCCGCCGCCATAACAGTTCACAACGGATGTGTTCGCCGGGCCGGGCCTTTCTCAGCATACGATGCCAGTTACTCATCTGATGTCGCAAATCGTTCGTGTCATGCGCGTCGAGCGAACTTACCAATTACTATTTCAAATACTACACTTTATCTAATTCTGTGTTTTCATCGTGTTTGCATTTGATGACTATTGACATCTATTAAATATAGACTTTTTTTCGGATAAATATATTAATGTATAAATATATTATTAATTATAATAAGAAATAAAATTATTCCAATAAGTTTAAAAAAATCTCTATCTTCTTATGAAAGCAATTTTTTTTTTATTTTTTGTTAATTATTTCTTTTTAATATTTCCGGCCTAACTCAACACTCTCTCGTCTCTTCTGACTTGTGGCATACACAAAGCGCGCGGTGAATGCGGAGCCAGTCCCGGTACGTTCTCGGTGCGCCTGCACTCGCGCTCTTACGACACACGAGCACGCGCGCCTTTTGTCAAGTTTGACGTCGCGTTTGGCAACATTGATTGTCGCGGCCGCGCGATGCCATTCGATAATTAAATTCCTTTCTACTAGGCCGCTAATCGCACGCCACACTTCTTGAACGTATGAATTGCATCAAAGTCAGTGGACAGCAGTAGCGCGCGGACAGATGCTGTGTGGAAGAGTTACAGTTATCTGTAAATGTTGGTATGGCTTCTCTTTACATGAGGCGGATTATTGTTCTGCGTGAACCGAGTTGATGAATGAAAATATATTTATTATTTACTGGTATTCATGTTACTGTGTAGCTTAGGATTGCATCTTTGTCTTGAAATGTCATTGTCACTATTAGTGGTATGAAGGTAATGTGAACGTAACCTCTATTATTTGTATTTATACACTTTCTTGACTTAAGTTGTATGTAGAACGTAGCAAAACATTACAACGAAAAATGAATTCATTTTCCGTGCGATAGTGTTAAAGCAAACTTTGCATTTTTAATAAGTGGCAACCCTCATAAACGGTTGCGTGTTGACGCGTTCAAATTAGCCGTAATGAGCTGTGTACAAAGGTACCTATTTTGTGGAAGTCAACCATAAAACTGAAAATTAATAGATTAACAAACATAGTTATTAAGTTATGTAAAACACAGCAAATGTTTAAGAGAGGATATTTTAAAATGACAAACATATTTAAAGAAAATCTATTGAACTAGTTCTTTGGGAATGTATTTAAAGCTATTTAAAGTATACTTATTTAGTACAGAGTTGGTAAGAAATGTGTGGATTTTACATAGTGACCTTGTGAATTAAATGCTTTCGAGTTTAACTGGAACATAGTGTTATTAACAGTAGGTTTCCACTACAAGCACATTTGTAATGCTGCATATTAAGCTAGAGTTTGCCTGTAATTTTAGAAACGTGAGGGTCGGCTAACTCTATTGAAAATTAAAGTAAAACCTTAGAAGCGTTAAGCTAGAACTTAAAGCATTTACATGTCTGCTAGGGTTAAGTTATTATTTTAAATTTAGGTTTCCTTATGTTTTCCATACATACATAAATGGATGTACGAATGATGATGATATATCTACTGGTAATGTTGTTTAACCATTGTACTTTAGTTTTAACAAATTCAAAATTATTCTTATATTAAAGGTACTTCACACCGACAGCATTACAACAGCGTGCGTGTTAAGCGTTTGAACTCTTTGTCCCGTGAACAAAGGGGCAAGGATTGCTGTACACGTGCTCCGATGCGCAGGTTATATGTCCATATATTCTTTTAAATATGTAGAAGTATGTTGATGTTATAAAAACAGTTGTGAGCAACTATGTTGATAACGTTGGTATCTTTATTTAACTGAGATGGACAAATAAGAGTATTTACAAAGATAAAAGGAGTAAACGGCCTTTTCGCGGCCACGAGCTAGAACCTTAAGGAACAAAGGAGTAAACATACATATGTTGGAGCGTACCAAAGATTTATAACCTAAATATACTTATATAAGTGCCAACAGCCTAGTGGTTAAGGGTGCGGATTTCCGACCACGTGGTCGAGAGTACGAATCCCAACATTCGACTATTGTGAACCATATCCTAGCACAAGCATAGAGCGCTAAAGGAAATATTAGTAAATTAACAATAGTCCACTAATATTTAGTACATAAAAAAAAAACCCGGAGCATAAATTGAAAGAGAAAAAAGCTTTCAGAGACCATTTGTTGGGGTTAATTTTCATTGGGGACATTTCTAACATAGATTTGATTCAAACTTGCCGTAGATAAGTTTCGATGAAGAATTTGCTTTTCTCAAACATGACAAGAACGTAAGAGGGAACCTTGCAACCCACCAAATACTTCCACCACATATGGAACCATCCATGTACGGATGGAGAGTTTTATGTGTGGTAGGAACATTGGATGGAATACATGCATTGAAATTTTAAAAAATATGTTTTTCCTATAAGATCAGATATTCCAGCACGAATTATAGAACATAGCAAATGTTGGCTTCCAATAAAATCTTATCTAGCGTCGGCTGTCTATATATCTATATATAATTATATAATTTAATGTATAAATTAGGTCACTGTGACGCAGGACGGCACACGAAACAAATCGCCTTATCTTTTTTTATCCTAATTACCGACATCAGCGCCCACTTATAGATAAAATGTATTTATTACGTCCATACAATATATTTTTTATATTGTATAGAGTACCTATAGATTTCCATACTATTTTCTCGCATCTACATCTCTTTCAAAATGTCGATTTCGACGAACACCTGCCAATAAAGGAAATCATGCTCCTGTATGGGATGTCAGCTCGAAGTGAGATACTGAGGATAGGACTGGATTGTCATTCATTTTGAGGTTATTATCAGCCTTGTCCAAATGTATCAAACCGCAAAGTAATAAATATTCTTTTGGATAAAATTTAATAACTTCATTTAAACATTAAACAAAGAAAATAACTGCAATAATATTATGTTTTATTCATTATTTGCTGCGTGAGCCCATATCAAGTGTACTTTTTTTGTTCACGTTGTAAATTTAAATTTATTTCTTGCTATCCTACACCTTGTCTTCCGTGGACTATTTTGGGAACACCGGTTGTAACAAACTTGTCATAGTATTGATATTATTGCTAATCATGGCAAAATAAACTAACATAACGATTAAAGTGCAATTAAAATTCTAATAAAAACGGAATATATGAAAGTACAAGCTGCAGCCGGGATGAATCAAACTGAACAATGGAGCGCGGTGCATTGAGTACAGGTGCACTCGGTACACGCGCACTCATCGCACTGGCGACGGACGTGCACGATGGACTTGCGTTAGAGTCGCCATATTTGTTGTTATAATGGGATAACAATTTTCCCAAGCTTCTTTGAAACGATAATTCATTTCAATGTTAAACAAAGTATTACGTTTAGATTTAATACAAAGAGATATATATTTTTGTATTTAATAGAACTCTCCCTCAATACTAATTGAAGTATATATTATAGAAATTATTTGCACTTATATGCATAGATGTTAAGATGATTAAACGTAGGTTTTCACGAAATTTTACAACTGTTAAACTTTATTGTCATCCTTATAAATAAATCGAGACAAATATTTTTGCGCACGAAGCTGTCGGTAGTAGGAAATAGGGGTAAGAAATTTTTAAAGTGTCATTTTATTTATGGTAACCCTAAATGCGTTGCTACGCGCAGTGTGGGGTTACCAAGGGTTTATTTTAGGGGAAGTATTTTGATGTCGGCGTCAAGCATGTGTGCAATGTTTGTTAAGAATCAAAAGTTTTTTTAGGGAGATGAAAACGTATTTGAAAATAATTCAAAATTAACTATGAAGAATACAAAGTTAGCTGATAATTAAATATTAAATAAAAATTATAACGTCGCACTATGGATAGAATTTTATTTTAGACATATTTGCCATTTAATAACTGTTACATTATTGTTCGCGTACTTTTCCTTGTCGCGACAATGCCGGCAGGTGGCAGCAGCCGCGCGGGTTCCACATTAAATATGATCTTTATAATCACAGGTTAAGTTGTTATTTTAAATGACACCGACATTTACATACATTGTAATGTAATTAATTATTTATCGCTTAACTAAACATTATAACTACGTTCAGTCATTTACGTAGAGGTTATTTATAATTCAAATAAATATTTTAGTATCAAAGTCAGTGCGCAACGCACCGGTAGTCACTCCGGTGATGTGAACGATCCATTAGCGTCGCACCAGGCGAACCGCAGCTCGTTTACTACTTTTATTCGTTATAAAAAATCCTAGTCAGTTGTACGGGCTTTATAAAACATGACTTCTACCGCCTACTCAGCATTTTAGTAAGATATGGAATAAGTAAATCATTCCAACTAGAAGGAATCCCAGCACCGGAGATACTTAACTCTTTTTAGCATAAACGTAGTATAACAGACATACAAAAAATGTAGATTGTAAGGCAAGAGTTACTTATAATGTAAGATTGAATGACTCGTGGATGATCCGTGGTCGTCGACGAACTGTCATTATTTGTACATTATAATCGCATCCGTGGGGCCACGAGCTGGCTTTGTTCATCTCAAGGCTGCAGCTGAGTTAATGATACGTTTTTATACTGCCATTATAATTTTGCAAGTGGACATTTAAATGTAAAAAAAATGGTCATGTCTTTACGAGACTTTTCGCTTATATATAAGAAATTGTGATGATTGTACTATGAATAACTTTATTGATTAATAATTTGACGCGAAGAAAGTTAATATGATGAATTGGAAGATCGTGGTGATGGGGAAATAGTCAAGGCTCACGAAGGTCTGTAGAAGTAGAAGAAAAACATATAAATGTTAAAATAAAGTTTGTAAAGGTTGCGAACGCTGCACATATGAAAGGAAATAACCTTCTTTCTGTTGTATAACACATAGAGAAGACAACGGTCTAATGTTTTTGATTAAAAATATAATTGTTCATTTCTCCACATTAATTTTATCCGTGTTCTCATCCACAACAAGAGGTACAAAGTTTTTGATACACGTACTAATGGAATGATTTATCATAGCAATAATTAGAGATAATTATGAGTAATACAGTTGTTCCAGATGGCCGATGTTAACAAAGTATGTGATTGCGGCCTTGTGATAATGCGCGCAGGCAAAATGATATAACGCACTGGTATCTAACTTATAAAAACTTGCGTCAAACATCTCAGTATGCATAATTTAAGTCGTTATCAAACGTTACGTGTCATTTTCTTAATTTTCCACACTTTCCTGTTACATATACTCGCGATGTAACTGTACATTAGTTTGATTTTCGGACAGAATAAGTTGTTTTTGAATAAAATTTCGTTTGGTTTATTTAAAAAAAAATAGTGAAGTCGCAAATTTTTAAAATTTATTACACCTACTAAATGTTACCAATACGTAAAATTTGATAATTCGTTTACCGTTATAAAATACCCAAATACAGCCATACTGAGTTTGGTACAGATTGAGTACAAAAAGAGTTGACTGACCGAGATCAAATTTCTCGTGAAATTGCGGCCGGCAGCGGTGCCGACAAACTTGTGACTAAATATATTTTTGTCTTTGTTTTTTCGATGAGAAAGAGAAGGACAATATTATGTTTCAGACTTGTATCGCCGGTGGAAACTCGTACACCCGTTACTGACAAATAATGCTTACGCACCGTTCTTTGTCCGATTCGAGTGTCGTGTGGAGAATAACTGAAATCACTGATGTTGCCAGTACTAATTAGCAATTTCCTTATCAATTTTCTTAAAATTGCCCTACTTTTTGGGCCGATTTAGGTATTTTATTACTTACTTGACACACACTAACTTCTTTTTAAAATTCTCATCGTCATCATCATCAACAGCCTTTGTCTGCCCACTGTTGGACATAGGCCTTTCCCAATGCCTTCCACAGTATGCGGTCCTCCGCATTTTAAAATTCTGTTTACTTACAATATTCCAACCTCGGAAGCTGGTTTAATGATCAAACCTTGATTTAAGTAAATGTACTGATTTATTTCCAATCTATTTGCAGCATATGTTTACAATTACACGTTATTTCGAGACTACCCGGCGGAACAGTCTTACTACAACATTTTGTTGGTACATCTTAAAATAGGTTGCTAGTGATGTGCTTTTATTATTGGTTTCTACTTGTAGGTGTTCTTCACTAAGTATTTTTGTTCCTTTACTCTTAATGCTGAGTTCCGATAATAAATAAATCATGTTCCAAATATTACAACGTAAAGCCTGATACTATTTTCTTGACTAACACTTCTTAGCTATTTGTTTATAACTGTTCCACTTATCGATTTATTTATTTATCCTCTCAAAGACGTTTAAGAACTTCACTAGGTGCACCGCCCGCGCTTCAATTGATGTTATTGCCTCTAACTAAAGTTAAATGACGCCAATTGCTCGACAATTGACACACGCCCCGCCGAGATCCGGCCACACGAGCTCTCGCGTCTCGTTGCAACTTCGACAATTAATAATCATCATAAAAATGAGGTTAAGTTGATGCAAAAAGGTTAAATGGGGATTAAATATTTTCATTGTTGTCTACCAACGTTGTTGTTCAATTGTTTTTAAGTATCTAATTAGGAGAAACAAAAAAAGGTACTAAAACGTCAGAAATTTGACATGAATATTGCCCTCAAATCAGTTGCGGGCGTCTCGTTTACACATTACGATTAAACGTAATAAATAAATATTCCTACAAATGAGACTTTGTTCTCTTCCTAGTAACATAAAATTGTAGCAAAAGCAACTATATCGGGTTGTATGAAGGTTCACCTTTGAAACATATACGTAAAGCATAGTGATGTTAAGCGGAAATGTCATATTAGTCAACAAGGATATGACTACAGAAATACAATTATTGCTGTAATTGATTTCACAACTGAGTTTTTTTATATCGGCGGACATAGAGGTGGTGGCGGTGTCGGGCGGCTTCCCTCCAGCCGCAGCAGATACACCCGGCTCACACCTGCGAATACATGCGCATGCAGCCAACCATAAGCCGCCCTAAAGATTGAATCTATTATAATCGAATTCAATTGAATTGGCTGGTTACCGATTGTTAATACCATTTTTTATTTATGCATTTATTTTGGAAACAAATTGTGATTACATTTTGTTGACTCATCTTTCTTGACTTCATCAAAAACTTCAATTCGGTTTTTTATCGCGTGTTTAAAAGCGATCGTTGTTACGTAAAACCAGCCATCACGAAACAAGATGGCGTCGTAAAAGTTGTCAGTCATAAAATATGAAGTGCGTGGTTGGTTGATCTTTGAATTGCAACATGGCAGTTCAATTGCGGGCACGATACACTCGCTCTCATTGTCGACACTCTCGAGAATTTATGTGTCGTGTGTTTTGTAATTTATCATTAACTTTTTCTCTGTAGTCCATAGTTCATTAATCGTTTTTTTTGTGTGTTTTGTGCATGTTTTGAATTTTTTTTTGTCTAATTAACATTTTTTTTGGAGTTAAAAATGTATTTAATTCCGAATGAATCTAGAATTGCAAAACGTACAACTAGAAAGCTTTAATAGTGGCATCAGCTTTACTTTTTTATTATTCTACCAGAAGGATGCTGGGAAGGATTGGCAGTGTAGAAAATGTATGTCAAATGTGGTAAATAGATGACAGGCAAACAAATAATTTGCCAGTTGAGCGCGCAAACAAAGAGTACTCACGCGCGGAGCAAAGGTCGCTTTTTGTCTGACCGAGTCACGCGTCAATGCGTACGATTGTTTTGTTTAATACTTATTGTCAAAGGCAACTACTTACACTCTAGCAACAAACTAGTTATAAGATAAAAGTCTTCGCAGGTTGCCAGCAAAATTAAAAAAGAAAAAGTTTGCAGTCGTGTAACTTCACAAGACGCACCCCTCGTTATCTCTCATGCCTTTATTACCTCAGGAGACACGGTTATTATGATGCTAGGTTTTGGCGATAATTTTCCGGCTTTCGTGGTTTCCACATTATTTCAATATCTATCCATCCATACCTTTTAAACATTCGTATTCATGTCAGTAAGTTTTGGACTCATCGAGACTGGAATTATACTGTAGTTTAGGTAAACAATCGGCTCGTGTAACCTTGGACGAAACATTGATTTTATCAGTGGTGTGTCAGTTGGACGAACTGCTTGCTACACTAATATAGAGATATCAATATTTTCTGATGTTTTCAATCTTCTACGAATTAAGTTACCATAGGAAAGTACTTTAAGAAGAAAAATTTAGTTGACATGATGTTATATTGATATAAGAATAATTTCTCCGAAAGACATCAAAAGTCGTTTAAAGAAGAATAAAAATTAAAAATAAGTAAATGTTCACCTTAGGAAGGGAAAGAAAAGAAAGGAAAAAAAAGAAAACTGCTTATTAAGTAAAATCTGGTATGACAACTATTGATAACTTCAGTTGAAATCCCACTAATTGAGCTGTTAGTGAATCTCTTGGTGATACTTAGTGATAAGCTGTGAAGTTTGATCAGGACAGTCTGGACGTGTCATACTTGCCGTTGGGTTGCTATAATCGTGTGTACAGAATCCAGTATTAAACATTCCATTGTGCACGCGCAGTGTTTATCAAACAGATTTTTGTACTTTGCACGACTACAGTTTTGAACAAGGCTATCTGTTTAATTGTCTTTGTTATTTTATAATATAGCAGCATCTGAAGAATGTTTCCTTTATGTTACTACGAGCGGCGGCATTACGCAAGTGATTATCGATGCCTAAAAGAGTAACCGCAGATGCGTTACCGGCCTATGAAAAAGAGGTAGACTCGCTTCGTGAAGGACACTACGTCGTACTCTACTTATCAGAATTCCTTTTCCGTGCGTTCTCTTTTATATAACCAAACTATCAAAAGAGGTCAAAACATGTCTGTCGTCAATGCAGATGTAGCAAAGCTTATTTACTTTGGTCCGAATTTCGAAATTATACATAATAAATGAAAACAAATAGAGCATTAACAACATCGATTCAAAATACTAAGCCGTCCTACTTACAAAGAACTCGGTGTCTTTGACAGTTGCGCGAACCCTCACCCGTATCGGATCCTCAACGTATCGGACACGTCTCATCAGGGAACGAAAATAATTACACTTCCGTTCTTGCCTCACCTTAGCAACCGATACGACAGTGACAGGTAAAATATTTTTTCCTGCCACAAAAACAAATACCTATTGTGAGTTTATTCTGGGGACTACCATAAAATTAATCGAAAATCGGCCATCTTTAAAAAGTCCCGTCAAATGCATTTATGATGAATTAATTTCGTTAAGTGAGAATTCCTTATTTTCATGTGCAAACAGTTCTTGCTTAGTGGATTTTTATTCAAAGTGTTCCATGTTTGTCATAATTATCTACACTAGTACAATGGTATAGCGGATATACGGATGGCGGAGCGGTATATTGTGTTATCGGTTGGAAGAAATTAGCACAGTGATCTGCATCGTTTTTGGGGTCATGGCTCTCTATTTCAATTCACTGTATATTGCAACGTTCTCTGTGCTGCACGGTTTGGCATCCGAGCGGAGTGAACTGTGCTAAAACTATTTGTAATATTATAAAACATCTTATACTTTAGGCACTGAATAGGCACACGATGTCTATAATGTTCTGGTTTTCGTCCACGTGAAGAAGGTTTTATCATAATCATGATCATCATCATCAGCCCTTGTCTGCCCACTGCTGGACATTGGTCTTTCCCAATGTCTTCCACAGTATGCAGTCCTCCGCCTTCCGAATCCAACGACTTCCTACCGTCCGCACTATATCGTCGGTCCACCTGTAGGGAAGATGCCCTACACTTCTGGTCTCCAACCTCCACTCTGGCAACTTTCTACCTCACCTGGCGTCGCTGGCCCGACAGATGTGACCGGCCCATTGTCACTCCAGCCTACATATTTTGAAAACTAAAAAAAGGTTATGTAACATTTTAAAAATGGCAAGAAAATGGTGACTAGTACAAAAAAACTTTATCGTATTCTTTTAGTTTTGAATTGACGTGATCAATTGAAATTTAAATTCGAATAGGAACAGAGTAATTCATAATTCAGATCGAGATATAAATTACATAAGGAGAGGTTCAGTAACCGTTACTTTCAAATGCTATACACTATACACTGTTTTGTCATTTTTTTCAAAGATAGTAAAAAGGTTCATATTACGTTTTACAGTGTGTCGACAGAGGTAATAGTAACCCACAATATGAAGGTTACAGTTCTAAATATCAACCAGAGGGTAAATAAAAAGTAATGCAATATTCAGAATAGCAAAGTGTAGGCATGCTCGTAATTTGCGTGGCTCGGTTACTGGGAGCGAGCGCCTGCGGTCGTTGACCTTTGCTCGAGACTGAAACGCAGCCTCCGCGCTGTATGCTAGTTTCACACGAAGGCAGAACAGTGACGAGGAACAGTTGGATAGTGTAATACTGCTATTGATTTAACACGTCAATTACTGTTTTAACTATAGGTTTCCTGACGAAGAAACCTCACGTACCTGACTTTTTAAAATTTATGGAATGTCTAAAGGTATTGATCACTAGATAAATAAGATAGGCCGAAACCATTCAGAATAAAGTGTTGACAATAATCATTTGAAACTGGACAGTTCCAAATTTAAATTATTGGTTACTCGTTATTAACGATACAAAAAGGAGTTCCACGAGAAGAATCCGTCAGCCCTCTCATTCTCTTCGAAATAAAATAACTTAAATCTGTTCGTAGACAGACTACGTAGAAAGCTCCCGAGATAGAGTCTTCTCTACCAAAGGGTCAATAGCCGGTCCATAGATGTGCCTATTGGGAACATCTTTCGATCAATTTACGTATTCCAATTTATTAGATTGCGGTCACATGATTCGTATATCTTAAACATCTGTTTTATTTGTATTTGTTACGTCCGGCTATAAGGCTAATTTTGGGCGTTAGAGAGAAAAAATCGATTTTCCAGCCAGTATTAATAATAACTTTAATAATAAGAAACGAAAACTTACTTATCAGTTATTATATTTTAAATATAAATTTGAGTAAAAAAACTGAGTTACGCTTGAAGCACTTTCCAATCGACTGTAACTTGTAGTTAAGCGAGCCGTATTGATTTTTTAATTTGAACCCAGTTCAGGCCGAGGACTGCGTAATGACAAGTTTACGTTTCCATTTGGAATATTCACAGCACTTAGTCAGTTTGGTTGTCGTTTAAATGTCAATATTTTAGGTTATAAACAGTTAAAATGTACTTAACAATTGAGTTGACAGTCATTTTCTTAAGTTGAAAAATTTAATTCAAGTTATTCATATATGATTGTGTCGTTTATAATCAAATTTATCTGTTATTCACGACGTCAGTGTGGTGTCACAAAAAAATAGCCTACGCTACTCACGCATACAACAGCTTCGTTCAGTTAAAGGTTTCTTTTTTAAACGGTTACAAACGCGTACAGACAGAACAGACCAACAAAAATTTGACAAATTGTTTTTCGGTAAAAGCAACGCAAGTACATAACGTGTGGCGTTTTTTTTTAAATCACTTACAGCCATTCCAATATTATTTCAGTATATACAGATATAGATAGTTAACTTTGAACTTTGTACTTAACCACTTGGTTGTCAAGAGAACTCGCTATGTTACTATGTTTTTATTGATCCGCTTACTTTATCTACTGTCCTTGTATATAACATTAGCCACGAATTTTACGTAATTTGTGACCTCTGCACAGGGCTGAAGGTCACAAGTTGCGGGTTAGAGGCAACGGTCGAATACCTTTGGGATTTAAGAACATAAGTAATTTAACAATTTACTTACATTTCCACATGGATGAAGTAAGTACAAATAGCAGTGTATACGGTAATACGAGGACTGAAGCTCCAATAGGCGATGGTGAAAGGAACGTAGTGAGGAATATAAAGTTACGGTCCACGATAGTTGATACGCGTATTCGAACACGGATTTCGTATCCGACTTTTAGCTCTTGAAGAGAACGACCTCGATCAACGACAAGTCTCATTTTCTTATTAACCTTTGAAGAAAGAGGCTTCTGGAGGATATAATAAGGGATTGTGAATACGCAAGGAGTTATATAAAATCCGTAGAATTAAAGATTGTTCAATGCCGTGAAGCAACAGACATGCTACTTGGTGCCTTGTAATAGCTTATGTCGGGGAGATAGAAAAATGTTGCAAAATTCTAAAGGTAAGTTTTCACATCTGAGTAGTGAATCATCTCAAGATGAGAAGTCAAGTTTCATATTTGACCTAATTTAAATAGATACAAGACCACATTGAAAGTATCTGCGCTTATTCATGGTTTACATTTAACTTTCACGGATTGGGGCTAGGCCAACGTGTCACTACTAGGTCAATGGGACATAGGAGAATTTTTACTGGACATGCGCACATTCCCGCTCCCTCCTGGCTCGCGGGCATCTTTTTAAACTGTAAAATGTACAAAACATTCTAGATCGTTTAAATTACAGTGTGGTCTACCTAACGTTCGCGTGTCACCTACTTTACTTGTTTACATTATTATTTAGAACTAAGATAAAAAAAAAACAATGTAGCCTCCTTTTCCTGTTTTAAATTAGGAACTTAATTATTAAAAGACTCGTTGCAATATTAGTAAAAGGAATGGATTAGGAAATTTTAACAGTAAAAAGTATTTCGGTAACAAAAGTATTGACGTCGGTGCGGTTCGCAATCTCCGACTGACCGGTGGACCGTGTTTGAAATAGCTTACTTATAATTAAAAGCAAGTTATTTCTAGAGAACGATTTAGAAATAGGGAACTTAGAACAATATGCCAAACACTTTTAGATTATTCCGTGTCGCGATATTTCGTGCGTATTCGGTATTATCTAGCTTCGTTATTTGGATGACGCACTGCCAGCGAGCAAGGGGACTATTTTTAATTAAGGAGGGTTACTTTTTGTTACAACAGATATAACAACGAGTTTAATGTTGCCATCAGCGA
This sequence comes from Papilio gigon, assembly GCA_027563995.1. Classification (NCBI taxonomy): domain Eukaryota; kingdom Metazoa; phylum Arthropoda; class Insecta; order Lepidoptera; family Papilionidae; genus Papilio; species Papilio gigon. The sequence goes on along the minus strand of JAODUI010000030.1, from coordinate 448,734 downwards.
GTTCAACTGTGGATGCCTTCATAAGTCCAAAGCTTGACGATTACGCCGCAGGACATATCGTCCTAACATTCTTACTTCATCACTTTCGTTGAAATAAAACAATCAGCTCGTAACTCTGCAGCCCACATATGTAGTTCGTCAATATGAGTAAACAAACCCATGTTCATTTGTCACCTATTTCCATATTTAAATTATTGCTAACATAACTAAAGGACGGCATTTTCAAACCGGATCGACTCGGAAGACTTCAAGAAGCGAGCAAACTTCTTTCTCAACGGCAACGCATCCGTGCTTCCTCTGGTATTCGGATGCCCATGGTCATTGATCGTTTTTCCTTGTCTTATAGAAAAACCTAATTCAAAGTAATGTCGCGTTATCATTCTAGGTTTGCTTCTAGTATTTAGATATGTGTAAAGACTGAACATTGCCTACCTAATGTGTGTATCAATGAACGCAAATTGCGTACGTATGTTTATGCTAGTGATCGCAACTGATGCAAGAAGCATTATCTCACATGTTTCTGTTTTCGCATCGCGGCATTGTTGGCGCGCTGTTTGCGCCCTTTCTTACGTTACGTGCGTTTATGATAATACGTGATAACGTAATTGTTAACAAAACATCTTTTATTTATCTTATAAGAGAATGGTCTTGTTTACATAGGAACCTTTAGGACACCAAAACTTGACTGAACAAAAATCTGTAGTAACTTCTTTATAAGTATTGGGGGCAAATGAGTAGTTATTAGAAATTTAAATACATTAAGTTGTTAGAGGTTCTATTACTAATTAGGGCATGTTTGTATGGAAACTGCATTAAGCAACTCTCTTTGTCTTCGATTACGACTTAGTTCTAACGAGAGGGAAGGGTGACTTCGTAATAAAATATTTACAGTCTCCAATAAAGTCTAATTCATAATAATTGCATCTGGCCGGAATTTATTTCTTACATGAAAAGTTGAAATATGTACGTTGTTGGTGTTTGGAATCCCTACAAATACCGTTAATAATATCGAAGAATTTTCCAACACTCATAAGTCAGACAACAACTGAGAACACATTTACAACCTTTACTTAAGCTCTATTTATTAAGTTTTATATACCAAGGTTAAAATTGAGAGTATTAAGTTATAAACACTCATAGTTTATTTGTACCTTTGGGAATGTCAATTAATAAAAATTCCTTTTGACAACCATTTAACCAATTGTCTTTAAACTAACATAAACAAACCTAAAAATTTAAAAGATAAACATAAAAGTACGGCGTAAAGA